>CM077662.1:2689738-2822238 GCA_039707465.1 Rhabdophis nuchalis
TGCATTGCAAATGCTATTGACTGGTGCTAATGGTTGATACGGTTTGCTGCCAGCATCCTAGGTATCAACCAAGTATCTTCGTAGAATGTCAGATGTTCCAAGTAGTGCCGTTTTTTGCAGTTCCGCTGGGGTTATTGCAGGAAGCTGCAATTTGCTGATGTATTTAGTAAAAAATTTGGACGTGGTGCCAAGTGCCCCGATGACAATGGGTGTCACTGTGACATGCTTCATCCATAGACCGTGTGGTTTCGATGGCCAGGTCGCGATATCTCATGATTTTGTCTCGTTCTTTTTCTTCGACTCTGGCATCTCCAGGAACAGCGATATCAATGAACGGTACACTTCGGCCCTCTACAACCGTGACATCTGGTGTGTTGTGCTCCAAATGACGGTCTGTTTGTATTCGAAAGTCCCACAAGATCTTCCCCCTCTCATTCTCGATAACCTTTTCCACTTTGTGTTCCCATGACTTTCTGGATACAGGTTAAATCATATTTTTTACATAATGACCAGTGGATTAATTTAGCAACTCGGTCGTGTCTGGCTTTGTAATCAGTTTGTGCGATTTTGCTGCATTCACATATTAAATGTGAAACAGTTTCGACTTTGTTATTGCAAAGTCGGCAGTTTGGGTCGTCGGTGGACTTCTTCTTCTTCTTCTTCTTCTTCTTCTTCTTCTTCTTCTTCTTCTTCTTCTTCTTCTCCCTCTTCCTCCTCCTCCCTCCTTCTTCTTCCTCCTCCTCCTCCTCCTTCCTCCTCCTCCTCCTCCTTCTTCTCCCTCTTCCTCCTCCTTCCTCCTCCTCCTCCTCCCTTCTTCTTCTTCCTCCTTCTTCCTCCTCCTCCTTCCTCTTCCTCCTCCTCCTCCTCCCTCCTCCTCCTCCTCCTTCTTCTTATTATTAACAATAATAATAATACCACCACCTGGTTGATATCTAAGATGCTGGCAGCAACCAGTCAATGAAATTTGTGACATATCTTTAAATGTTCACTTGACTGAGTTTCATGCTTAACGAATAAAATAAATAATATTAATATTAACATATAATCATCCTCTTCCTCACCGTCTCCTCCTCCCCGAGGGAGGTGTCCTCGTACAGGGAGGTGTCAGGCCCCATGCTCTCTTCCCCCTCATGCTGGGCTTCGTGGAGAAGGATTTTCATGGCGATGGCCGCCGCTTCCTGCTTCGCTAGTTTTTTGCTGCCCGCCTCGGCCGCAGGGAAGTGACGGGTGTCAATCTTGGCTTGGAATTTGAACCTATGATGGGAGAAGAGAAAGAGAAAGGGAAGAGAAGGAGAGATAGGAAGCGAAGGGAAAAAAATGAGATATTAAGAGAAAGACAGAGAAAGAGAGCACGAATGAAAGAGAATTAGAGAGAAAAGAATTAGAGAAAGAAAAAAACGAGAATGAAAGAGAGAAAATAAGAGACAGAATGAGAAAGAAAATGAGAGATTAAGAGAAAGACAGAGAGAGCAAGAATGAAAGAGAACGAGAGAGAAAAGAATTAAGAGAAAGAAAAAACGAGAAAAGAGAAAATAAGTGAGCATGAGGAAGAAAAAGAGAGAGATTAAAAGAAAGACAAAGAGAGCAAGAATGAAAGAATGAGAGAAAAAAGAATTAGAGAAAGAAAAAACGAGACAGAAAATAAGAGACAGAAAGAAAGAAAATGAGAGATTAAGAGAAAGACAGAGAAAGAGAGCAAGAATGAAAGAATTAGAGAAAAAAGAATTAGAGAAAGAAAAAACGAGAATAAAAGAGAAAATAAGAGACAGAATGAGGAAGAACATGAGAGATGTTAAGAGAAAGAGAGCATGAATGACAGAGAATGAGAGAAAAAAGAATGAGAAAAAGAAAAAAACGAGAGAGAAAACAAGAGACAGAATGAGGAAGAAAATGAGAGAGATTAAGAGAAAGACAAAAAGAAAGAGAACGAGAGAAAAAAGAATTAGAGAAAGGAAGAATGAGAAAGAGGTAAAATAAGAGACAAAGAGAACGAGAAAGAAAATGAGAGAGATTCTACACACACACACACACACACACACACACACCCTCCCCTCCAATTGTCCCCCCACCCGCCCAAGGAGGCCCCTTACCGTGGCTCGTGCGACGGCCCGCTCTGCTTCAGCAGGACAAACTCGCAGTGCTGATACATGTACTGGGTGTATTCGATCAGGCCGCTGACCGGGTTTTTCTTCTGGCACTCCATCAGCTTCTCCAAGGGGGTGCACTGGAACGCCGTGTCCAACTGGGAGGAGTAGCTGGGGTAGAGGGGGGACTCCATGATGTACCGCGACTCGTCCTGGGTGCTGATGACGTTCATGTCCTCGGGGATGTCGTCGGTGGCCCAGCTCCTGGCCTCGAGGTGGTCGTACGGGTTGAACCAGCGGGACCGGGGGCGCTTGGGCGAGGGACTCGACCACGGAGGGGGGCAGTCGCCGCCCCCGGCCCCGCTGGGTTCCATCGGCTCGGCCGCCTGCTGCCCGTTCTCGATTTTCTTCTCCTCGTTCTCCGGTGGCGGCGGAGACGGGCGAGGGGAGGGCGCGTCGGCGGGGGGCTCCGGTGCGGCGCACGGAGCGGGAGGCTCGTTGTCTACCGCGACGGCCTGCCGGACCTCTTCCGCTTTGATCTTGATTTGCATGCGTTTCCGCTTGTTGTCGGTGAGGGACCACTTGGGGGGGCTGGAGTTCTCCTTGTGGACGTCGCCCAGCTTCTCCAGGGCGAGGAGGGTGGCGTTGACGTCCCTGGCTTTGGCCAAGCCGATGTTCTTGGCCAGGTTGTGAGCCGTGGAGTCGGCCACGCCGAAGAGGAAAGTGCAGATCTTTTCCTTGACTTCGGCCATATCAAGAAGAACGACGGAGTCCTCCGGATCAGACGACGAACTTCCTCCTCCTTCTTCTTCGGTCCCCAAAGCAGAAAAGGAACTGGGATTCTCCTCCTCCTCCTCCCGGCCGGTCGGACGTCCCTCTCGGCTTGCTTCTGTGAAGTCGGGACTGTCGGCTAAGCGCCACAATGGCGGGGTCGTCTCCGATCGACTCAAGTGCCCTTGGCGGTGAAGCTTGTAGAGGTGACGGTTGACCACTTTCTTCTGGACGCACAGCCGCTGGGCCAGCTGGCGAGCGGAGACGGTCTGCCCAGATTTCAGATCCCTCAGGATCTTCAGGAGATTCCCGGCAACGTCCTGCGGGCTCAGAGTCAGCCCCTGGAAGTTGGAGACGAGTTGGTCGACGCCACCCTTCGGACAAGCGGCGAAGTAACTTGGTTTAGGAGGAGAGGGGGGCTTCGGTGCCTGCCAGCCACCCTTCCCGGGAGGTCTTCTGGTGGGCTCCCGGTAGCTGTACCATAAATTCGAACGGGGCGGTGGGAAGAACGTCCGCGGCGCTTGGGACCTCTGCACCCCGGGCTTCCACAGCGCAGCTTCGGAAAGTTCTCCTCGCAGGAAGAGGATCTGTCGCTGGTGAAAATCTTCGAGTCTCCCAGATCTGGCCGAGGACTGGTCTGAAGCTGTGTCACCAGCAGGGAATCTGCTCATAGCCCGCGGGTGGGGAAGGAACGCAGGGCTGAAGGCATTCTCGGCCGACGTGGAAGAACCTGGCCGGGACACAAGAAAGGCACGTTTTCAGACGGTTTGGAGGCACGGAAGACCTTCCTGGCTCTCCAGGTGGTGGCGTCCGTTTTGTGTTGTGGCCCCTCCAGCCGCCGAATCAGGGGGAGGAGGAGGCGTGGGAGTCAGGGCCATCATCAAGGCAACCTGAGAGCTCCGAGGGGGAAGAAGGAATGGAGGGGGCAGGCAGACAGAGACAGAGGAGAGAGAGAGAGACAGAGAGCGACAGACGGACAGAGAGAAACAGAGAGAGAGAGAGATGCAGAGAAAGAGAGAGTGTGAGTGACGGACAGAGAGAAAAAGAGAGAGAGAGAGACAGAGATGGAGAGAGATAGAGAGAGACGCAGAGAAAGAAATGGAGAAAGGGACAGAGAGAGACGCAGAGAAAGAGAGAGAGAGACAGACATGGAAACAGAGAGAGAGAGAGATGCAGAGAAAGAGAGAGTGTGAGTGACGGACAGAGAGAAAAAGAGAGAGACAGAGACAGAGATGGAGAGAGACAGAGAGAGACGCAGAGAAAGAGAGAGAGAGACACAGATGGACAGAGAGAAACAGAGAGAGAGACGCAGAGAAAGAGACGGAGAAAGAGAGACAGAGGCAGAGAAAGAGAGAGTGTGAGTGACGGACAGAGAGAAAAAGAGAGAGAGAGAGACAGAGACGGAGAGAGACAGAGAGAGACGCAGAGAAAGAGATGGAGAAAGAGGGACAGAGAGAGAGACGCAGAGAAAGAGAGAGACAGACAGACATGGAAACAGAGAGAGAGAGAGACAGAGAGAGAGACGGAGAAAGAAATGGAGAAAGAGGGACAGAGAGAGACGCAGAGAAGGAGAGAAACAGAGAGATGCAGAGAAAGAGATAGGGAGAGAGAGAGAGACAGGTGGAGCCTGGGCCGTCCATCAGCCCTCTGATGGAGAGTCAACAGCCCCCAGGTCAGGAGGTGGCTGATGAGGAAGAGGAGGAATAGCTGGGTCCATAGCCTGATGCACTGATATGCAGAAGGTAGGAGAGGAGAACAGTGGAATGCTACAAAATAAACCTCCCTACTTGGAACAGCTTCTATCCTCCGACGTTACCTGGACAGTTCCTAGGTCCTTGGTTAGGACTCGAGCTGTTGAGCTACCAACCAGCCCCAAAGGCTGTGACTCTCACCCAAGATTAATAATAATAATAATAATAATAATAATTAATAGTAATAAACCTCAGCCTAGGATCATAGCCGTCTTTTCTTCCCCAACTGCTATAAAATTAGACGCAGCTGCCAAAAGAACAAACCCCCCCCCCAAAACCTATTTTTTTACAAATGCATCCCGCTTCTAACCGCCTCTGCATTCAAGGGGACTAAATCATTGTTGTTAACCCGCCCCCCCCCCCCCTTTGCAATTCTCAGCCGTGCCTCTCCCTTCTTTCATGGAAGCCATCAGAGGTCCTTAAAGGTAAGGGTGTGTGAGTGTGTTTGTGTGCGTGCATGCGTGCAAAACCCTTGCCAAGTGAACAGCCGCGTAAAAAAATTGAAGTGCAATGTAAACATCCGGAAATCAAAAACAGAAGTTTTACACACAGCTGCGGACTCTGAAAATCTTTTCCAAATCCAGAGGGGTTGGAGGAGAAATCTCTCTCTCTCTCTCTCTCTCTCTCTCTCTCTCTCTCTCTATCTATCTATCTATCTATCTATGAGACCGCCTCCTGCCCCATACATCCCTTAGACCGATACGCTCCCACAGAGAGGGCCTCTCAGGGTGCCGTCGGCCAGACAATGCCGACTGGCGACACCCAGGGGAAGAGCCTTCTCTGTGGCGGGCCCTGCCCTTTGGAACAACCTTCCCCCTGAATTACGCACCATCACCGACCTCCGCCTCTTCCGCCAATGTCTAAAGACATACCTTTTCCAACAAGCCGGCCTAGCCCAACCTCCCACGGGGACTTTTAGAAAGTTTTAAATTGGGTATTTTAATAATTTGGTTTTTAGCATAGGATTAGGATAGTTTAATATAGATTTTAAATTATGTATTTATTTTTGTACTTTTGTATGTTTTTAAATTTCCTGTGCGCCGCCCTGGGTCCTCTGTGGAGAAGGGCGGGATATAAATATAAATACATTCAAAAAAATTCAAAATCTATCTATCTATCTATCTATCTATCTATCTATCTATCTATCTATCTATCTATCTATCTATCTATCTATCTATCTATCTATCTATCTATCTATGTTGTATCTGCCTACCTATCCATCCTATCTATGTTATATCTATTTATCCACCTACCTACCTACCTACCTACCTACCTACCTACCTACCTACCTACCTACCTAATATGTATGTATGTATGTATGTATGTATGTATGTATGTATGTATGTATGTATGTATGTATGTATCTATCATCTATCTATCTATCTATCTATCTATCTATCTATCTATCTATCTATCTATCTATCTATCTATCTATCTATCTATCTACCTACCTACCTACCTACCTACCTACCTACCTATCTATCTACCTACCTACCTATCTATCTTATACCTACCTATCCATCCTATCTACCCATCCATCCATCCATCCATCCAATCTGTCTGTCTGTCTCTCTCTCTATCTATTATCTACCTACCTACCGTTCTGTTTGGCCGGCCGCCCGCCCATCTATCTATCTCTATTGCCCCCCCATCTCTATTATCCATTAAACTATCTAATCTAATCTACCTAATCTATCTATCATCTATCTTTTATCTATCTCTATTATCCATCTAATCAATCAATCAATCAATCAATCTGTCATCTCTCTCTCTCTGTATACACATACACACAAACACACATAGATATACCCCCTTGCGTGGGGGGATTTCAAATACGGACCCCTTCTGACGCCCAACAGATGCAAGTGGGTTCTGAATTCCTAACCCAACCCGTTCCCTTATCTGTGGAAGTCAGCCAACTTCCCACCTACATTCTTTCACGCTAGCCGTTTCAGTCTTCTTTAGCCCGGGGAACCGATTCCCCCTGACTTATCCCCTCCTCGTGCAATTCCGGCTCCAATGCTACTCGAGGTTGACTAATGGACACGGGGTTGTCGCCATCGTCCCTCTCTGGACGTAATCTGAGGTTTTTTTCCCACCCCTCCGCCCGTCGCAAATCCCCAAAACTGAAGCGACCCACCCACCCGAAGGGCTGAATATTGACCACGATTGTGGGAGAGTGGGTTTATTTTTCCCCCAGCTAGAGGGGTCTGTTTGCACCTCGAGAGGAAGTTTAAAAAAAATGCAAGAGGGATGGATCTCTCTCTCCCCCCACCCCCCCCAAGAGGAGGAGGGAGGGGGAGAGACAGACCAGAAAAAAAGGGATAGAGTTACCCGATAGAAGTCGAATAAAAAGCTTACCACTTCGCTTTGGCCCGGGAGGTGATCTGTGCATGGCATCGGCCCGGGCCAAGACTGGAAGAGAAACTTCCTGTCCCTGCAGGAGGAGGGAGGAAGGGACTGAGATGCATATGCGTGTGCATGAAAGACCGACACACACCGGCACACACAACCCAGGCCTGTGCCAGGCAGGAGGGGGAGATCCCAGCAAAGGGGCTAGCTTTGCCAGGCAGAGAATGGAAGGGCCAAAGGCTTTGGCTCCCCTATTTAACCTGGCTGAGAAGGAGGGAAGGGGGGAAAAAAAAATTACATTTAAGTTTCACTTTCTATTCTCCTCCTCCTGGCTCTTTCTCCCTCGGAGGGTGGGGTTTGCGGGCAGAAAAAAGAAAGCACATCCCCCTTTTTTTAAAAATAAATCGAAATTTCAGTTCCCTTTCATCATCCTCCCGGGGGGGGGGGGGCAGGGCTATATGGCCAGGTGCCTTCTCCAGCCCCTCTGGTCTTCAGGTTTTTTTTCTTTTTAAATTAAACAAAAAAAAAATCACTTTTATAAAAAAAGAAAAGAAAAAGAAAATAGCCTGTCAACCCGGCCAGCTTTGGAGATGGGCGAGATAGAAACTTTTGGGAGAAAAGAAATGAAATCACAGAATCACCTAGTTGGAAGGGACCTTGGAGGTCTTCTAGTCCAACAACACCCCCCCCCCCCGCCGGCTCAAGCAGGAAACCGTAGACCAGTCTGGATAAGGGGTTGTCCAATCCCTTCCTGAAAACCCCCAGTGATGGGAAAGAAAGAAAGAAAGGAAGGAAGAAAGAAAGAAAGAAAGAAAGAAAGAAAGGAAGGAAGGAAGGAAGGAAGGAAGGAAGGAAGGAAGAGAAGGAAGGAAGGAAAAGGAAGGCAGGCAGGCAAAAAGGTTTAGCAGAATAAGAGAATAACAGAGTTGGAAGGGACCTTGGAGGTCTTCCAGTCCAGTCCCCTGCTCAAGCAGGAAACCATAGAACATTTTGGATAAGGGGTTATCCAATCGCTTCTTGAAAACCCCCAGTGATGGGAAAGAAGGAAGGAAGGAAGGAAAAAGAAGGAAGGAAAAAAGGGGGGAAAAGTTTAGCAGAATAAGAGAATAACAGAGTTGGAAGGGACCTTGGAGGTCTTCTAGTCCAACCCCCTGCTCAAGCAGGAAACCTTACACCATTCTGGATAAGGGGTTGTCCAATCCCTTCCTGAAAACCCCCAGTGATGGGAAAGAAGGAAGGAAATGAAGGAGAAGGAAGTTAGGATTTTTTAAAAAATTAAACAACATTCTTGGATTTAGGATGAAAAAGTTAAAAAAAAGTAATTGAATCCCTTTCTTGGTTTTTTTCCCCCCGGCCGTTCTGAAATTCGGAAAACCTGACAGGGTGCTTCTATAACCCCCATCCTCACAATCCCCTCTCGACCCAGACCCTGATCTTAAAAGATCGCAGCCTCCGGGCACCAAGGAGCCCGAAACGATGCAGAGATATTATCACAACGCACGAAGGACACCTGCAAACAGGATCGCCTAAACTTTCCTTCCCCTGGTATTAGTTAACGAGTTCAAATAACAGGCTCACCTGTCCAGGTGCAAACCGAGAGGCGTGGAAGATAAACGAAAGACCTCGCCGACAGCCCCGGGGAAGTTGTGTAAGCCACAACCAAGCCTGACCACCTCACTTTTAAGGGCATCCACCGGCACAGGTGAGCATCAAGGTGTTGCTGTTAATAGGCTCACCTGTACAGAAAATTTGGGGTTAAATAAGGCCAGCCTCCTCAAGCTGCCAGAATTTATAGCCGCTGCTTTCCCTGGCTGACGGATTTTATCCAAAAGGCAAAGAGAAAGAGTCGCAGAGGCGGGAGGGACCCTTGGAGGTCTTCTAGTCCAACCCACCCCTGCCCCGTTCGAGCGGGAGACTTTCGCTGCTGTAAATTCACACAATTCTTTTCCCTACCATATTTTTCATGGGGAGGTCCCTGGAGGGTCTTTGGGCGAATCACGCTCAGGCCAAGCTACCTTGCAGGGTTGTTGTCGCAGAGAAAACAGGAAGAGAGCGCTAGGCAATTCAGAGAGGGGGGGGGAGGAACAGAGAGGGAGTGAGGGGGAGAGAGAGAGGGAGAAAGAGAGAGGGAGGGGAGAGAGAGAGGGAGAGGGGGGGGGAGAAGAGAGGATCTACTCCACAGGTACTCCCGGATTTACAAAATTTCATTTAGTGACCGTTCAAACTCACGACGCCACTGACCGAAGGGACCACTTACGACAGTTTCTCCAAACTTACAACCATCCCCCATGACCACGTGCCCAAATTTAGACGCTTGGCTCATATTTACGACGGTCGCCCAGTCACCCTCTGGCGACAAGCAAAGCCAAGGGAGAATGCCGGGTTCACTCAACGACGACGCTCCTCGCTTAACGGCGGCTCCCTTAACCACTGTGGCGTGAAAGGTCACAAAAGGGTGAATGCTCTGAACTGTGGTCTCGCTTAGCGACAGAAACCCTGGGCTCGATGGCGGGCCCATAAGGCGAGGACCACCGGTACTGGCCAAGGGGATTCTCACAAGACCAGAGCCAAGATTTTATTTAGCTAGAGAGATTTCTGTTATAGTTATCACTGCTGTCTATATTCCACCTGATGCAAATGTTAGCACAACGCTCAAACCAATTTCATTGTAATTTTATTACAATGACAATAATGATGATTATTATTATTATTAAGATGCACCTGTACGAACAAAGCCCCCCCTCTCGCTTGTTCCTTTTCTCTCTCGTCTGCGGCCTCGCACACATGCGTAAAAACACACACACGCCACACTCAAAAAAACCTCCTCGCTACGGTTCAATGCACCCGTCTAACCCAGCCAACTGAGAACACCTTCCGTGCCTGGTCTAAATTGGCCGGTTATTTGAGTCAGGGAGATGAAATTTCACTGGAGGTACAGTTGGCAGGCTTCCTTGTTTGATATGTGGGGGTGGGGGGTTTAATTAAATGGGAGGAAACTTATTCACGGCACTGCCAAACACATTTTGGGGTTGGGGGGGTGGGGTTCATTGCCAAGGCTTAACATGTCACTTTCTTATCGAAGGGGAAAAGATCTTCCATTATCGCCGACCTGGGTCCTTTTTTAGGAGAAGGGCGGGGTATAAATTTAATAAAATAAATAAATAAACAAACAAATAAATAAATCTTCAAGGGGAAATCTTAAACCCCTCCTAAAACCGGGGAGTTGGAAGGGGCATACTGATTTCCCCACACTCGTCTTAAATTGGACCTGCCCAATGGCTAAATCAGGAATAAAATGAGATGCTATCCCTGAATTGGTGGAAAAGTAATCAAAGGTAGGATATCTCTCAATGCCGTTTGCAGGGAATCCTAAGCAGGTGAAGACATCTGCTTGGGAAGACCCTGAAGCCAATGGGGAGCCACTGTGTGAGACAGAAGTCTGGACTGGATGGGCTGTGGCCTCTTCCGGCAAGGCTGTTCTTAGGTTCTTATGTAAATACCGGGCACATACGACCACATATGTGGCCGACGTGCAAAAAAGCCCGAAAGAATTATCCAGAGACGGTTGGAAGAAACAGTTAGAATTTAAACCGGAGTTATTCTTACGAGGAATCGCAATTGAAAAAAGTATAGCAAAAGGTTAATCTATTTAATATTACATATCGTAAGGGCGGCAAAAATGGTATAAACTCAACAATGGAAAAATGAAAATATACCTTTAGAAAGGGAAATGATAAAGAAAATATTTGAAATGGATAAATCGACGCTGGAATTTAAAAAAAACAAAGGAGAATATCATTCTCCTGGGCCCTTCCGCCTAGGGGAAGGCCCTTCTCTGTGGTGGGCCCAACCCTCTGGAACGACCTACTCCCCCCCCCCACCTCAGAACAACCACGGACCTCTGCACCTTCCGCCAGAAATTAAAGACACTCCTGTTTCATCAGGGCGGCTTGGCCTAAGTTATTTACCTAGCCTACAGTCTGTATAATAAATTGTTTTAATTGGGTTTAAATGGGATTATGTTTTAACCTTTTAAATTTTAGCACAGGGATAATTTATTTAATTTGATTTTAACTATTTATATTGTGATACTGTTGTGTTTTTTTAACTTCCTGTGCACCGCCCCGGGTCTCTTTAGGGAGAGGGTGCGGTTATATAAATCCGAAAGAAAATAAAAATAAAATAAAATAAATGATACATGGAATAGATTTTACCAATCTATTGGTTGGAAATGAGAGGCGGAAGTTGGAACAAGAAATAATTAGGATTTTTGATGTAATATAGGAATATGATGCAATGTATGTAAATATAAATGAATGCATTGACTGGAATGGGACTCTGGAGGTCGTCTTCCAGCCTTAGGATTCCGTGAAAGCCAAGCCTATAAAATCTATAAATTGCATTCAGCAAAGGGTCAATCTAGAGGACCTCCAAGGTCCCTCCTTCCAGCCTTAGGATTCCATGAAAGCCAAGCCTATAAAATCTATAAATTGCATGGCGTTGCATTCAGCAAGGGGTCAATCTAGAGGACCTCCAAGGTCCCTCCTTCCAGCCTTAGGATTCCGTGAAAGCCAAGCCTATAAAATCTATAAATTGCATGGCGTTGCATTCAGCAAGGGGTCAATCTAGAGGACCTCCAAGGTCCCTCCTTCCAGCCTTAGGATTCCATGAAAGCCAAGCGCAGGAAATCCATGGACTGGTTGCAGCGCATTGAATGGGCTTTGCATTGAATGGGCTTGCATGCCCTGCTTAGGCCTGGGGGAGCCGGGCACACGTCCCCAGGGCCTGCTGCGGCCTTCCCTCCCTCCCTGCCTTCCAGGCGGGCCTTTGCACCCGCCGCCCCCCCCGATCGTGCCCCGGCCCGCCCTCCCCCCCCCGGCCTTACCTCCCCTCCCCTTTCAGCGCGCTCGCCCGGCGCCGCCGAAGGATGCCGCCTCTATTGTGCGGGACCAGATTGGGCGAGCAGCGATGACGCCATTCGGAGCGCGACCCCGCGGGCCTTCCCGGGCCCGCTGGCGCCATCTTTGAAGAGGGCAAATCTGACCCTCTTTCCCAAGAGATGCAATGATATTTTGATGCAAATCCCACCCCCAACCCCCTCCAATATTATTATTTTTTTGCGCCTTTTGTCGCTGCTGGACTACACTCTCCACCATCCCCTGATGGATGAGGATGATGGGGACGGTAGGCAATTTGAATTTCGCTGGACTACACTCTCCACCATCCCCTGATGGATGAGGATGGTTTTAGCATTGGGTGTTATAATTAACAGGCCAATCTATTTAATATTTATTAATCTGCTATCTTAACTTTTGTATTTCTTCTTTTTTATTGTGGCTGTTCACCGCCCTGAGTCCCGAGAGGGAGAAGGGCGGTATATAAATTAAATAAAACATAAAACATGGGGACGGTACTCTCCCACCTTCCCCTTTTCAAAATTCACCAATCCCATTTTTTCTTCTGCAGAAATGCTTCTACTATGCATGATTTAAAAAAAAAGATTTTTGCTGGACTACACTCTCCACCTTCCCCTGCTGGATGAGGATGATGGAAACAGTAGTCTCGCCCTTACCCCCTTTAAAAAAAAACCCCATTAATCCCATTTTTTTTCTTCTGCAGAAAAGAAGAAAGAACATCCTACTATGCATGATAGACAATTTGAATTTTGCTGGCCTACACTCTCCACCATCCCCTGCTGGATGGGGATGATGGAGACGGTAGTCCCCCCCCCCTTTAAAAAAATATCCACTAATCCCAACTAGTTACATCATCAGTGCAAGAAGGGAAGGGTTGCTATAACTAAATGGAAAACAAACCCCACTCCTTTCTAGCACTGATGATGTTCCCTAGTTGGGTCGTGAGACGTCTGCAAGGAAACCACCCAGCTTGGAGAGCACCAAAGCCGCCTCATCCTAACCCTGAGCTGCAAATTCTCCCTTCTGTAGAAAAGCCTTTTGCCAAATTTCCGTTTTGTTGTTCACATGATCCAAGATAAGGGCTAGATTTTTTTTTAAAGGGAGGGGGAATTATAGAAAAAAAAATTAAATTGTAAATTAAACGAGTCCCTTCGGGGAGAGAGGGCGGTTTAGTAATTTAATAAATTATTAATAAATTAAACTATAAAAACTGCAATCCACATTAAAAAATTTCCACTTCACTCACAACCCCTTAAAATATTTCCAAGGAAGAATCGCCCCGATTCTGGATTTCCCACCGACGACGGTACTACACTACCCATCCGGTCCTGAACTTGGCACACAAGAGTTCATCCAAAGAGAAAGCACCATTTTTCCGTCACTGCCTCCACGGGGACTAGCAACTTAAACTTTATTTCACCGGGAACTTTGTTTTGATCGCCTTTTCCCGCACCTCTACCTGTGCAATCGGCCCAGGATCAGGCCAGACAGGTGCGACCCCTTTAATTTGGGGTATTGCATTCGCCCCCCCTTCTTAATTTTTGGAAGTGGGGGGGGGGGGCTGCTTATTGTTTATATGTATTTATTTGCAAGAAAATTAATGCTGGATCCCTGCAATGCTGCAACTTGTGTCTGCAGCTGCCAAGCGCCATGCCCTCCCTCCAATATGCATGCAATATATATATATAAACCCCCCCCCGTTTATATAGGTACCACCCCTCCCCCATCCTTTGCAGTGCCCCTCCCCCAACCCCCCCTCCCCCCCCTCTGCAAGAGCTGGGTTGCAACCCTCACCCCAACCAGCAGGCAGGCTGCGGAGGATGGGAGCAGGGGCGCCCGCCTCTTGAGGGCGCCAGGTTGGGGAAAGGCAGCCGGAGGGGGGCGGGCGCATCCCCGCCCCTTCGCCCACCGCGCGCCTGCAGGCTTGCGAAGGGCAGGGCGGCGGGCGGCGCCGACGCGCATGCGCGGGCAGCGCCGAGTCCATCCGAGCGAAGACGGACCCAGTTTAAAAAAAAGACAAAAAAAAACCACGAAGCACACACCGCCTTCCTCGCGGGCTACTGCGCACGCGCGACGCGGCTTGAAGGAGCCGCTCTCGCCGGCACCGCGCATGCGCGCCTCGCGGCGACGCGTTCCCGCTCAATCCGCGCCGCTTTTCTTCCCCGTCCGCCTTTTTTTTTCCTCCCCCGCCCCCCCCCCCCCGCGATCGTCGCCGCCTCGCTTTCCCTTCCCCCCGCCGCCAACCGGGAAGCCGACTCACCTCCCGGAACCCCCGGGGTGGCGACGGCAATCGGAGGCCCTCCCCGCTTTCGCTTTATTTCCTCAGCCCAGCCGTGCCTGGGGTGGGTTGTGGGGAGGGGGCGCAGAGTGATGGCGTCACGCGGAGCGCGCGGCGCAAGAGCCGCCTCGAACTTCCCTCCTCCTCCCCCTCCTCCCCGCTCTGACGTCAACGGGGGCGGGGCGCCTCGCCATAGCAACCGCCGCGCGCTCTCGGCGGCTCCCGATTGGAGAAGGGATGAAATGGGAGCCTCCAGGGTCAGGAGAAGTCTATCTCAGGCCGAGGAAAAGAGGGTTTTTTAAAACCCGGCGGTGGCCCTTGAGGGGGACTCCAAGGTCCATCCTCCACCCACTATCCATCCTTGTTTTTTTAGCTCTGGGGAGGAGCATGCTGGGTATTGTAGTCCAAAAGAGAGAGGAGAAGCCCCGTGATTTGGATGGGATTGAGAGTGGGGAGCAAGTTGAATTGTAAACCGAATAAAGGAATAAATAAAAGAGTTTAATAGTGAGGCTGGCAGAGGATGATGGGAGTTGCAATCCCACAGCTGGCACTGATTTTGATCGATTGATGATAAGGCCATCAGCTCAGGGTGGCTCATAATTCATATAACATAAGGGATATAAAAAGAGAATGCACTATAAAAACATATCAGAAGCATATAAAGCCACAGAGGGATCTGAAATTCACCGATGAGCTAGGGATGATGGGAGCTGTAGTCCATGCCCAGCAGCCAAAATTAGCAGCTCCTTAAAAACTCCATCCTTTTCACTTCCTTTTCCCCCCAGTGTTTCTCAAACTTGGCCCCTCGAAGATGGGTGGACTCCAACTCCCAGAATTGAACTCCTGCTTGGACTGGGGGTTGGGCTAGATGACCTACAAGGTCCCTTCCAACTCTTGTTAGTCTGAATCTGAAATTCCCCAGCCAGCATGCTTTTAAGCAAAGGCTTTTAAGGATGCTGGCTGGGGGATTTTGGGCCTTGAAGTCCATCTATCTTAAAGCATCCTGGCTGGGGGATTATGGGAGTCGAAGTCCATCTATCTTAATTCATGTTGGCTGGGGGATTATGGGAGTCGAAGTCCATCTATCTTAAAACATGCTGGCTGGGGGATTCTGGGAGTCGAAGTCCATCTATCTTAAAGAATGCTGGCTGGGGAATTCTGGGAATTGAAGTCCACCCTTCTTAATTCACGTTGGCTGGGGGATTCTGGGAGTCGAAGTCCATCTATCTTAATTCATGTTGGCTGGGGGATTATGGGAGTCGAAGTCCATCTATCTTAAAACATGCTGGCTGGGGGATTCTGGGAGTCGAAGTCCATCTATCTTAATTCATGTTGGCTGGGGGATTATGGGAGTCGAAGTCCATCTATCTTTAAGCATGTTGGCTGGGGGATTATGGGAGTCGAAGTCCATCTATTTTAAAACATGCTGGCTGGGGGATTCTGGGAGTTGAAGTCCACCCTTCTTAAAGGAGCCAATTCTGAGAAACCCCTGTTTCAAATCTACTCTTGAAACTCAACCTGGCTTGTTTCTACTAATCAGAGCTTCCCCTTTGGCATCACCCAAAATTTTGGGGGGAGGGGGGAGATTCTTATTCCTGTGCCCTCCCCCCCCAACCCTCCTTCTTTTCCCATTACCCAGAAACAAAGAAAGTTACTTTCCCAGGAGCAAACCCCCCCCCCCAATCCTTCCCAAATCTAATCATCCATTTGGGATGCATCCTATTTTGATTTAAAGGCATTTTGCCTTTGCAAACAAACCTGGTTTAATCCCTCCCGTGCTTCATTTCAATCCCTCTTTTCCTTTGATCTAAACATGAGACAATAGGGGGGGGGGGAGAATGACACCCCCCCAAGGGCTTAATTCGCCCCCCCCTCCCAATCCATTTGCACTCGTGTTTTTTTTTTCTTCCTAAACCTTGACAGTAACCTAATCCGATTAGCATGAAAACGCCTGGCATCAAACAGATGGGCCAGAGGGAGGGAGGCCAGAGGGAGGGAGGCCCGTGTTGGTTCATTTTCCGGTAAATAACCGTGTAATTTGCCATCTGGCGCTGACATCCGCCCGGCCGGCCGATGGTGGCTTGTTGCTCCTCTCTCAAGGCTAAACCCTCCCTTGGAATCTCGCAAGCCTACAATCGTGGCTTAAGGGCTATCCTGGTAGGATGCACACACACACACACCCTTCCCATCGACTTGGATCATTTCTAGCTCATCTGGGCAGCCTGCTACTCACTTGGTGCTGGTTGTAAGTGTGAGGCCCGGCCGTAAGCCCCGTTGAAAGTTACAGACGGTCACTAAAACGAATGGTTTTAAATTGAGGACTCTATTATTGTAAATAGGAGTGTTAAACATGGCTTTGTTGGTCCCCCCACCCCACGGATGGTACAACCATTGCCAAATTGAGTGGGGTTTTGGGGGGACGACAGTTGCGGCAAGCTAATTTCACACAGAATTGGGGTAGGGTCTGTGTGTGTGTGGGGGGGAATGCCCCCCATCTCCATTATCCCCAGATCTCTCTTAAGGTCTTCCAGCTGTTAGAGGGCTGTATGTTTCCTCCTTTGGCCACCAGGTGGCAGCATTGGCCAACCCTCAACTGTGCCTCGTTCTGTCTATTCACCTGCTGCTTTCAAAGGAATTTAACAGATGAACAAGAGTTGGAAGGGACCTTGCAGGTCATCTAGTCCAACCCCCCTGCCCAAGCAGGAGACCCTAACATCTGCCTCTACCTAGGATCGAACTCACAACCTCCTGCTTGTGAGACAAGAGGTCCACCTCTACGGCACAACAGCAGATTTGGTGCCTATCTAATCTATCCATCCATCCATCCATCCATCCATCCATCCATCCATCCATCCACCCATCCATCTAACATCTATGTATCATCTGTCTGTCTGTCTACCTACCTACCTACCTACCTACCTACCTACCTACCTACCTACCTACGTCTCTCATCTATATCTAATCTCTCATTTATCATCTATCTATCTATCTATCTATCTATTTATCTATCTATCTATCGATCGATCGATCGATCTATCTATCTTATACCTACTTATCCATCCTATCCATCCTATCCATCCATCCATATTTAATAAATATAAATATAATACCCCTCCCTCCTTCCCTCCCTCCCTGTCTGTCTGCTTCTCTATCATAAATTATCTATCTCTTTATCCCAATTATCTATCTATCTATCTATCTATCTATCTATCTATCTATCTATCTATCTATCTATCTATCTATCTATCTTACCTACCTACCTACCTACCTACCTATCTACCTACCTACCTATGTCTGTCTACTTTTCTATCGTCTCCCTGTCTGTATCATTTCTCTCTCTCTCTCATCCCCCTCTCCTTCCATCCCTCTGTCCTTCCCTCCCTCCCTGTCTGCCTGCCTCTCTATCATAAATTATCCATCCATCCATCCATCCATCCATCCATCCATCCATCCATCCATCCATCCATCTATCTATCTATCTATCTATCTATCTTCTCTCTTCTAATATCCCTCCCTCCCTCCCTGTCTCTCACTCTCTCTCTATCATCCATCCATCCATCCATCCATCCATCCATCCATCCATCCATCCATCCATCATCTCTGGGAAAACATCCTAAAATCAAGCCAGAAAAGGGGGGGGGGCGGGGAGGCGAGAGAAGGAACGGGCTGTCTTTCCATTGCAGCCTCTCCACCCAGAGACAAGTAATTGTTGGTGACATTTTAGTCAAGAATAGATCTAACACCTGCTTTGGAGTCCCTGCCCTTTTCCTCCTCTGGAAATCCCGCCGTCCCTCGCTTGCTCTTTTCAGCAACTGCCAGGCTTGTTCTCTCGCTCGGCTGGGGTTTCACGAAGAAGGAAACGGGGGGGGAAATATATAGCATCTTTCACGGCAGCTGCGGATGTTCCAGAAGAGATCTCGGCGGCAGGGTGGATCCCCTTTTCAGCGGGAGGGATCCCCAAATAAAAGGCAGGTTTGAAAGCGGGCAAGTGCGGAAAAGAAATGGAATGAATAGAGAGAAACTGTTGCACAATTGGGTGACCCCCCAAAATTTCAGGACCACGGACAGCATCTCAGTAGAGAGACGTTGCTCCTTCAGCAGCTTAGTCCTCCAATTATGACCAAATCGGGACCAAAATTCCCATTTGCTGAGCCAGGCGGTTGGGAAGGGAACCACACTGATTCTACCACCGTTCTGGTGGCAGCGAATCACTGCCCGTTGTTAAGTGAATGGGGCAGTCGTTAAGCGAAATCCAGCTTCCCCCATTGACTCTGCATATTGGAAACTGGCTGGGAAGGTTGCAAATGATGAACAGGTGACCCCCCCCCAGGACGCTGCACCCCCTTCTTGATCACATGACAATGCATGCATGCTCTCTTTATATCTGTCAATCTATCTGCCTCTCTTGTATATCTCTCTCTCTATCTTTATATCTATCAATCTAATCTATCAATCTCTAAACTCTCTCTTTATATCTATCTGTCAATCTAATCTGTCAATCTATCAATCTCTAATCTCTCTCTATTTTTATATCTATCAGTCTGTCAATCTCTAATCCATCCATCTATAATCTATCTTTATATCAATCTATCAATATCAATCTATATATCTCTAATCAATCAATCAATCAATCTAATGTACAATCCCTATCTATCTATCTATCTATCTATCTATCTATATCTCTTTCTTTCTTTCTTTTTCTTTCTTTTTTTTCTAATCTGTCTATCATCTATCTATCTATCATTCTTTCTTTCTTTTTTCTTTCTAATCTGTCTATCTATCTATCTATCTATCTTTCTTTCTCTTTCTCTTTCTTTTTTCTTTCTAATCTATCTTTCTTTCTTTCTTTTTTTTCTAATCTATCTATCTATCTATCTATCTTTCTTTCTTTTTTCTTTCTAATCTATCTATCTATCTATCTATCTATTTTTCTTTCTTTTTCTTTCTTTTTTTCTAATCTGTCTATCTATCTATCTATCTATCTATCTATCATTCTTTCTTTCTTTTTTCTTTCTAATCTGTCTATCTATCTTTCTTTCTCTTTTTCTTTCTTTTTTCTTTCTAATCTGTCTATCTTTCTTTCTTTCTTTTTTCTTTCTAATCTATCTATCTATCTATCTTTCTTTCTTTTTTCTTTCTAATCTATCTATCTATCTATCTATCTATCTATCTATCTATCTATCTATCTATCTATCTATCTATCTATCTATCTATCTATCTATCTATCTGTCTATCTATCTCCAAACCCTCTTTCTTTTCTTTTGTTCTTTCTTTCTTTCTCTCTAATCTTTCTTTCTTTCTTTCTTTCTTTTTTCTCTTTCTTTCTTTCTCTAATCCCTATCCATCCATCCATCCACCCATCCCTCCCTCTTCTTTGGCACAGCCACTCGCTTCCTTTCATGAATAAAACATGGCGCTGCCATCTCCTGCCACCAATAAAGAGGTTTAATCTTTTGGGGGGTTTCCCCGGAGGGAATCTGCCTTATTCATAGACTTGGAGAGAATGGGAAGGAAGAGAGAGAGGGGGGGGGGGGGAGAGCTGAAAAGCCAAGAGAGATGGGGGTGGGTGGGGGGAACGACACACACACACTAACCCACCATCTGCTTGGATTCTTAGCGACCTTAGGAGAAGGGGGCAGATCTCCAGGCCAACCCCACCCACCCACCCACCTCCCCTCCCCAAAGATTTCCACATTGCAGTTTGGCAGCAATGGGGGGGAGGTTTTCCTGCATTTTAAATACAGAAGGAAATGGGTTGCAGAAAATAAGAATGTCGACTTTTAACGGAGAAGCAGTAGCGGCCTTCTCATATTATTTGGGGGGGGGTTGCCCCAAAGAAGAGGGGGTCCACCTCTTCTCCCAAGCCCCCCCCCCCCTGAAGGCAGGAGAAGAAGCAACGGGTGGAAACTCACCCAGGAGGGAAGCCGTCTGGAATGAAGGAGAAACATCCCGAGGGTGAGGACAATTCGTAGTCAGTGGGACATCTTGCCACTGGAGGCTCTTTAAACAAGAGACTGGACAGCCCTTGGTCTGAAAGGGTGTAAGTTTCCTGCTCGAGCCGGGGGTGGGGGTTGGACTAGATGGCCTCCAAGGTCCACTCCGACTCTGTTATTCTGCTTTCCTCCCTCCCTCCCTCCCTCCCTCCTTCCCTTCCTTCTCCATCACTGGAGACTGGGCCACCATTTGTCCAGTATGGTATAGGGTCTCCTGCTTGAGCAGGGGTTGGACTAGAAGACCTCCAAGGTCCCTTCCAGCTCTGTTATTTGGTGTTGTCAAATTTCAGTACAACCAGCTACCCAATGCCTCTTCTTCCTCCTCTTTCCCTCCTCCTCCTCCCTCCTCCTCTCTTCCTCCTCCCTCCCTCCTCCTATTCTCCCCTTCCTCCTCCTCCCTCCCTCCTCCTGTCTTCCTCCTTACTCCCTCCTCTTCTCCCCTTCCTCCTCCTCCCTCCCTCCTCCTCCTCTCTTCCTCCTCTTCCTCCTCCCTCCCTCCTCCTCCTCCTCTCTTCCTCCTCTTCTTCCCTTCTCCTCCTCCCTCCCTCCTCCCTCCCTCCTCCTCCCTCCCTCCTCTTCTTCCTCCTCCCTCCCTCCTACTCTCTTCCTCCTTACTCCCTCCTCCTCTTCCCCCCTTCCTCCTCCTCCTCCCTCCCTCCTCTTCTTCCTCCTCCCTCCCTCCTCCTCTCTTCCTCCTTACTCCCTCCTCCTCTTCCCCCCTTCCTCCTCCTCCTCCCTCCCTCCTCCCCCTTCCCTCCTCCTCCTCCTCTCTTCCTCCTCCCTCCCTCCCTCCCCTTCTTCCTCCTCCCTCCCTCCTCCTTCTCCTCACCTTCCTCCTCCTCCTGATAAGTCTTAAAAGGAGCCGAAGGGATGGATCCGTCTATCAATCGAGTCCTTCGGGCTTTTTTCAAAAGAAATCAAACAAAACGAAGGAAACACAGGAGGGAGGGAAGAAATAAAACGAGAGAGAGAGAGAAATAAAGGAGAGAAGGCAAGAAGATTTCAAAGCCTTTATATATATATTTGTCTATATATATAAGGGTCGTTGGTCACATTCGTGTGTATATATATATATATTTATTTTTTCTTCTCCTGTGCATTTCTTCCCCTCTTTGGGGGGGGGTCGACGCGACTTGACCCCTCCCCCCTGCAAAACGTCAAGATCTAGAGACCCACCTCTGTGGAGATTAAAATCCAAGGCACTTTTATTTTGTTGGTTTTTACTCTTTTTTGTGTGTGTTTTTGTCGGTTTTACAGTGAACAGGTTAAAGCCATTGAGTTTGGAGTCACAGCATGGTTGGTTCTGGGGTGCAAGGAGGGTGGGGGTGGGTAGGAAATGGGGAGTCGGGGGGGGTGCCTTCTCCCTGGCAGTGCTGGCACCTGGCCTCGCAGACTGGGAGAAGGGGCAGATGGGATTTGTAGTCCCCCAAAGATGCCCCCAATGGCATCTTTTTTTAAAAAAAATTGTGTTTCCTGCAGAAAGCTCCCTTTTGAACCACCTGATTGACAGCTTGCCCACCCTATGGTTTTGGTAGGAAGGAGGAGGCGGGCTCCCTCTCGGGCCTCTCAAAAGGCAGAGGAGCCCTTTAGCGACCAGGTGAGGCTGGTCAGTTGGCCACCAAATGCAGAGAAAGTCAAAAAGGGAAAAAAGGAGGCAGCCATCCAACCCCCACCCCCCCGCCCCGGCCCAGATTGGTTCAAAACCCAGCGGTGGCATTACCCAGGGGGGTCCTCCACTTACGACCGCCTCTCTCTAAGGGAGCTGGGCCCCGCTGCGGTTAACGACTAGCCGTTATTTCCCAAGCGACGTGCCGCTGCGGGTAACGACATGAGCGACAGGTCGTTAAGCGAATCTGGCTCCCCCCCCTTTCCCCACTGACTTGGCTCTTGGGAAAGTCCACCAAAGGGGACTGTGTCACCCCGGCGACCGTCGTAAAGGCGAGTCCGTTGCCGGGTTACGTGAATTTTGGGCTCGTGAGAGCCAAGTCTGTGGGTTTGTTTTTTTTCCAGGACGAAATTCGTGCTATGGACCGCCGTAAGACGAGGACGGCCCACACGAGAGAAGGGGAGCATCCTGTGGAGGAGCTTCCAGGGTTGGAGCAGTCTACCTGATGGGGAGAACCAGCAATTTTCCCCCTCTTTCTTTCTTTCTTTTTCTTTCTTGCTTTCTTTCCTTTCTTTTCTCTTTCTTTCTTTCTTTTCTTTCTTACTTTTTTCTTTCTTTCTTTCTTTTCTCTTTCTTTCTTTTCTTTCTTCCTTTTTTCTTTCTTTCTTTCTTTCTTTCTTTCTTTCTTTCTTTCTTTTTTCCTTTCCTTCCTTCCTTCCTTCCTTTCTCCTGGCTTTGCATTCATGGCAGTGGCCAGTATTGGAATGGCTTTGTTGATTTATATTGTTAGTCCAAAGGAGAGGTTGGCCCTGAGCTAGCTGGTGGGGAAGGAGAGCTGGCTTGGGAAAGGGAACAGGGCCTTCCGAACATTTGGAGACAAAGAGGGTGCCTGGCTGGGCTGCTCTCCTCCCCCCTCTCTCCCCCTCCCTCCCTCCCTCCCTTTCTCTCTCCCTGCTTTTATTGAAAGCGAGAGAGTGGAAGGAGCCAGAGAGACGAAGGAGGAACGAACTGAAGCCAAGCTGAGCTTGAAAGGCAGGGGCGGAAATCCAACAGAAATCCTGTTCCTAAGCAGGGAGGGAGGGAGGGAGGATGGAGGGAAGAAAGGACGAGAGGAAGGAAAACAGGGAGGGAGGAAAGAAAGAAAGGAGAAAGGAGGGATGGAAGGGGGAAAGGAGAAAGGACGAGAGGAAGGAAAACAGGGGGGAGGAGGGAAGGAGGAAGAGGAAAATGGATAGATGGAAGGGAGGAAGGGAAACAAAGAGGGAGGGAGGAGGGATGGAGAAGAAGGGATGAGGGGAAAGGAAAACAGGGAGGGAAGGAAGGAAAGAAGGAAGGAAGGAGGAGAGAAGGGGGAATGGAAGGATGGCTGAAAGGGAGGAAGAAGAAAGGATGAGAGGAAGGAAAACAGGGAGGGAGGGAAGAGGAAAGAAGAAAGGGAAACAGGGAAGGACTAGGATGGATAGATGGATGGGAGGGAGGGAAACAGGGAAGAAGGGAGGAGGAAAGGAAGGAGGAAACAGGGAGGAAAGGTGGATAGATAGATGGAAAGGAGGGAGGGAGGAAGGAAGGAAGGGCTCATACACTTCCATGGTGAAAGACAAAAATTGCCTGGACTACAACTCCCAGAATCCCCCAGCCAGCCTGCCTGCATGTATCCCCCCCCCCCCAAATCCACCCTTGCTAAGGCGGTGGGGCTTAAAATTAAAAAAAAAAACCCAACCCTCACTGAGGACTAGGAGCACAGGCTTTCCAAGCAGAGGGAAGACCCGCGGGCCCGCAGGGCCAGGTGCCGGCCCCCCAAAAAGGGGTGAAAACTTCGAAGGATGAGCTCCAATTTTTAGCCCCAAGTTCTCGGGACACCCCCCAAACTTTTGCAACTTTTTTAGAGGAGGCGGACTACAAAGCCCCTACTCCTCTCCCGCCAAGCCTCCGGACTCCAGAACCAACCATGCGGGTTATCAGGGAGAATGTTCGCTCCCTCCGCTTCTCCGAAACCATCGTTATCAAAAAAAGTTCTGCGAACGTTTATAGCGTCCGTCCTTTATAATATAAGCAATATATTTCATAGGTAAAATAAACTATGGTTATACTTTCCTTTAGTCGTCGTCGTTTCCTCCCCCCCCCCCCCCGTTTTTGTTCTTTTGTAGAAAACAGGAAGGGGGAAAAAGAAAAAAAGAAAGAAAAAAAAAGGGCAGAGAGAGAGAGAAACGAACGGTAGAGAAATGCTCCATCTCTCGTTCGTCTCCCATAAACGGGAGGTCGACACAGCAGGGACGGCGTTAGAAAAAGAAAACAAAAGTCACATAGAAACCGAAGAACCACAGTGACTTCCAATGTTGGGGTGGCGGTGGAAACCCACAGTCCGTCTAGATGTCCTTGCTGGGTCCCGCTCCCTTCTCTCCTCCTGCCTCCAAGGAATACAATCCATGCCTTCTGGTTTTGGCAGCGTCAAAAAAAATCGGGGTCTCCAAGCAAGGAGGGAGGACTTGGCGGGTGGGGTGGGGAGGAAGGGGGTCTTCCTTGGCCCACCCTTCCTGGCCGATCCAGTCGCGCGTCGCTCCCTCTCCCGATGATGGCTTGTTCAACAAGGTTTGTTTCAAGACGCCGAGAACCACGCAGCGAAGACTAGGTCAGGTCAAGAGAGGCGGGCATGGACCACCGAGGGGGTATCGTGGTCAGGAGACCCCCCCACTTCCAAGAGGACCCCCCCCTTTCTCTCCAAGTGGTACAGTCCTCCTTCCGACACACGCACCCACATACACACACACGCATGTACCCCAAAACAAACGGTAAGGCATTATATAGAATTACATATTTGGTGACAGATGTTGCCAGGTCAGCAGGAACATCTGGAGAACCTTCCTTCAAAGGAAGGCTCCTGGGGGGGGGTTCCCCTTTCAACACCCCCCCCCCAAACTCCCCACCGGCCTGGCCTTCCCAAGTTCCCCGTTTTGATTCCCATCGTCCGTCGAAGGGGCGCGATCCCCCAAACGGGTTTGTGGCGGTCCGTTTTTGGGGGGGACGGGGGGTGTCCCCATCGTCGCCCCCTTCCTCCCCCCCAGATTTAAATCCCTCTCCATTCCCCCACCCCCCAAAAAACCCACCCTAGATGTGCTGTTTGGATGTCCTCACCCAAGGGCTGGAAGGTAGGGGCCTGCCCCCAGAACGGAGAGCCAGTCGTTTTCGCCGCGGCAAATTGGGCACCGGATTATTATTTTTCCGGGGCTCGGAATGCAAAAGTGGGGTGTGTTCTTTTTTTTTTCTTCTCTTCTGGGTTCCTGCTGAAGAGAGATTGTTAGAAAAAGAAGGGGTGGGGTTTTTTGGGGGGGGGTTGCGTCAAAAGGGGGAACAGCTGGATAAAAATGAAAGGCGTTTTCTCGTATTTCTTTTTTAGTTGAGAAAAGATGATTTCTGGGAGCAGGGGGTTCGGACGTTGAGCGAGGAGGGGACGTTAAAACGTTCACCAGCCGCGCGTTTAAACGGACTCAGTGTGAGATGGAGGGGCAGCGTTGGCACGCCGAGCCCCCTCGGTGGGCAGGCGGGCCATTGCCAGCTGTTCTTTTGGGTTTTTTTGGAAAAGGGCCCCCAAACCAGCCAAAAATGGTCTGGAAAACGGGCATGAAAATGCCCCATGTTCAGGCCATTTTCCGAGCCAAAATGCCCCCCCAAAACAGCCAAAGAAACAGCCATGCGCATGCCAGCTAGCTGGTCTTCGGACATGCGCGCAAGTTCCAGTTTGGGCCCTCGACGTCAAAACGTTTAGCCCTCACTAAACCCTGATGTGTTTGGTTTTGCTGAGCAGGCTGTGGGTGGACTCACACCTAGTTTTTGGGAAATCAGGGCTTGGTGGTTTCGCAGCCTCGTACGCCTAGCCCCTAGCTCCCACAAACCGCGATTTCGTGTCGTGAACCAAGCTGGTTTTGTTCAACAAACCACAATTTCATGTCGGGAGCCAAGCTGGTTTTGTTCAACAAACCACAATTTCGTGTCGTGAACCAAGCTGGTTTTGTTCAACAAACCACAATTTTGTGTCGTGAACCAAGCTGGTTTTGTTCAACAAACCACGATTTCGTGTCGTGAACCAAGCTGGTTTTGTTCAACAAACCGTGATTTCGTGTCGGGAGCCAAGCTGGCATCCTTCAACGAGCTGTGGCTTGGCAGAGCAACTCAAGCTGGCTTCCTTCAGCCCAACCGTGGCTTGGCTCAGCCACCAAACCTGGGTTGCGTTACACAGGCCACGATTGGGCAGAGCGATGGAAGCTGGTTTCGTTCGAGCCCAGCCGCCCCAGCTGGTTTCCATTCAACAAACCAAGTTTCGGCTCTGCGAACCGAAGCTGGTTTCCATTCAACAAACCAAGTTTCGGCTCTGCGAACCGAAGCTGGTTTCCATTCAACAAACCAAGTTTCGGCTCTGCGAACCGAAGCTGGTTTCCATTCAACAAACCCTGCCTTGGCAGAGCGATCTAACTAAAGTGGGGGTCCCTTCAACAAACCCTGGCTTGCCATCGCCATTCAAGTTGGCTTCATCCAAGCAAACGTTCCGTGGCTCAGCGACCGAAAGCTGGTGGCAGTCAACAAACCATGGTTTGTCCCAGCAAACGGAGCCAGGTTTTGGCACGAGAATCTAAGGGGCCCGATTTGCCAAGGGGAGGAGGGGTGTCCATCAAGAGAGGAAGGACGTGGCGATGACCAGCCCAGCACCCTTGACCTCAACGTTCAATCCTGTCTCTTGGGCGTAAAGCAAGGAAGACCAAAAAAAAAAGCACATTCGTTGAAGTGGTAACCCTCGAACCCGCTCCCCCTCAAGCCTTGGGGTTGTAGGGATTGTGGGGGACCCCCCTTGTGGGGGGGGGAAATATGGGGTAGTTTGCAGTGTGAAAGCTCTCCATTGGTTTGGCTGGCTTTGTGATTATTGTTTTCCCCGGTTGTTTTTCAAACAGGTAGTCCTCGACTTTACGACCGCAACCGAGCCCCAGATTTAGGCTGCTAAGCGAGACATTCATTAAGGGCGCTTTGCTCCATTTTGCCACCTTTCCTGCCACCGTCGCTAAGCGAGTCGGAGCGGTCGATATAGCTGCGAAGCAAATCTTGGCTGGTCGGAAGGACGCAAAACGAGGATGGCGTAACAGGGCAGCGGTCGTAAGGACAAGTCAGTGGCCGAGCATCCGAGTTTCGATCAGGTGACCGTGGGTCATAACTGTGAGAAACGGTCCCATGTCCCATTTTTTTCAGGTAACTTTGTAACCTTGAGCGGGCGCTCAACCGACGGTTGTAAGTGGAGGATCAGGGGCCTAGGACAGATTCGCCAGTCCGCAGCGTTTTTCAACCTGGGCTCCTTTAAGAAAGAGGGCTGGAGTTCAACTCCCAGAATTCCCCAGGGCTGGCTGGGGAATTCTGGGAGTTGAAGTCCCCGCCTCTTAAAGGGGCCACGTTCCAAAAACGTGGAAAGCAGGAAGGAAAGAAGAAAGGAAGGAGATGGGAAGGAAGGAAAGGAGGAAAGAGAGAGGAAGGAAAGAGATGGAAATGAGGGGAAGGAAGGAAGGAGAGAAGGAAGGATGGAGATGGGAATGAGAAGGAAGGAAGGAAGGGGATGGGAAGGAAAGGGGGAAGGAGAGAAGGAAGGAAGGAGATAAGAAGGAGAAGGAAGATGATAATGAGGAAGGAAGGCTTGTGAGCCAAGAGCCAAACTTAAACGCCTTCAGATAATCCTCAACTTCCATCCACGTATTCATTTAGTGACCGTTCCAAGTTACAACAGCCCTGAAAGGAAGGGACTTTACGACCATTTCTCACCCTTACGACCAACACAACCTCTCCCTGCTCACGTGACCAAACTCCAAACGCTTCATATTTACGACACCCCTCCCCGCCTTTTGCGACCTCCTGACCAGCCAAGCCAACGGGCAAGCCCAGATTCATTGAACGACCGTGCGACTCTCTTCCCGACGGCCGCGCATCCATTTCCCCCCCCTTCCTCTCAAACCGACGGCGGGGCCAACCCCGACGTCTCGATTTCGTGGCAGACGTCACTGTTGCGGTCGTAAGTCCGAGGACGGTGCCGGAATCCAGCTGGGGAAACCCAAGCTTGGGCTTTTGCTGGGGGGAAGGGGCTTCTGTGGGTGGGTTGCACCCCTTCCCCAAAATCACGATGCCACGCCGGGGAAAAAGGAGAAGGGGAGAGCCCCCCCCCATCCACCCCGTATCTTCGGCATAGGGAACTGGGCCGAAGGAATAAGGGGGCTAAAAGGGGCTTGAAAAGGTGGGTGTCTTTCCTCCCCCCACCTTAGAAAACCCCTCCCTCTGGTTCCTAAGCAACTCCAACCGCCTGGCACCAACTTCCTCCTCCAAGCCAGAAAAATTAGCAGCCTCTGTTCTCCTTTCTCCCTTTTTTTCCTTCCCTCCCTCCCTCCTTCCTTCCTTCCTTCCTTCCTTCCTTCCTTCCTTCCTTCCTTCCTTCCTTCCTTCAAGATCCCTTCCAACTCTGTTATTTTCTTTGTCTGCTATCTATCCTTCCTTCCTTCCTTCCTTCCTTCCTTCAAGATCCCTTCCAACTCTGTTATTTTCTTTGTCTGCTATCCTTCCTTCCTTCCTTCCTTCCTTCCTTCCTTCCTTCCTTCCTTCCTTCCTTCCTTCCTTCAAGATCCCTTCCAACTCTGTTATTTTCTTTGTCTGCTATCCTTCCTTCCTTCCTTCCTTCCTTCCTTCCTTCCTTCCTTCCTTCCTTCCTTCTTTCCTTCCTCCAAGATCCCTTCCAACTCTGTTATTTTCTTTGTCTGCTAATCCTTCCTTCCTTCCTTCCTTCCTCCCTTCCTTCCTTCTTTCCTTCCTTCCTTCCTTGAAGATCCCTTCCAACTCTGTTATTTTCTTTGTCTGCTATCTATCCTTCCTTCCTTCCTTCCTTCCTTCCTTCCTTCCTTCCTTCCTTCCTTCCTTCCTTCCTTCCTTTCCTTCCTCCAAGATCCCTTCCAACTCTGTTATTTTCTTTGTCTGCTATCCTTCCTTCCTTCCTTCCTTCCTTCCTTCCTTCCTTCCTTCCTTCCTTCCTTCCTTCTTTTGTGATGCTGGGAACTCTATCCAGCTGTTAGGAAAGGAAGACAGGAGCCTCCCCCCCCAAAAAAAATTAAATAATATAAAATAAAATAAAGGAGAAGGAGAAATGAGCTTTTTTTTTTAAATTTACAAAAAAGAGGGGAGAAATGAGCTTTTTTTTTTTTTTTTAAGGTGGGGGAGGAATTAAAAGGCTCCTGGTGGGTTTTCTTCCTTTCTTCTTTTTTAACTCCAAGCATTTTGCTTTGCTTTTCTTTTTTTTGGGGGGGGAGCTGACAATTAATTCGCACGGTAATTAATAGCTGGGCCGCTGTGCAAAACCGACGTTAAATGTCACCTCTTCGGCTTTTTTTGTATTATTCTCTGAGAAAACCAAGGGCTCCTTTGTCAGGAGGGGTGGGGGGCCCCCAACTCACCCCCTCCTCCTCCTCCTCTTCCTCCTCTTCTTCCTCTCTCACCCTTGGAAAAGACTCGGGGTTCCAGATTCCTTTTTTCTCCGGCTTTTTCCTTTCAAAGCGTCAGGATAATTTTTTTTTTTTAAACCCGATAAAAGGAAGAGGAGGAAGAGGAGGAGGAGGAGGAAGAGGAGGAGGAGGAGGAAGAGGAGGAAGAGGAGGAAGAGGAGGAAGGAAGACTGGCATTCGGTGGGGTTTGGTTTTGATTTTTTTTTAAAACAAGGAAGGAAGGAGGGGGAAATAATCAGCTGGTTTCGAAAAAGAACAGAGGCTCTGCAAGGAGATAAGACTGTTCCCTTTTGCAAGAGAGAGAGAGAGAGATATTTATATATGTGTTGCGTTTGTGTGTTGTGACTATATACATTTATATTATATATGTTAGATGTTTAACTCTCTGGGTTGAGTCGAAAGGCAGAGAAGGATGATAGTTTGTCTCCTCCCTTAAGGGGCCTCATAACAGGAGCTGTGAAAATATTCTCTCATATATATATATATATATATATATATATATATATATATCAGAGAGATCTATACTAGTCTCTCGAAATAGATCTATACTAGTCTCTCTGATTTATTTATTGATCAGCTCATAAAACTAATATATATATTTTTATATAGTTTCATATAGTTTTATAGAAAACTATATATAGTTTTATGAGCTGATCAATAAATTAAATTAAAGAGAGACCAGGATAGATCTATTTCGAGCTGATTAGCTCTCATCAGCTGGCCATACCCTTTACTGGGATTCGAACCAGGGCTGTGTTGCATGCCAGGCAAGGAGCCTAGCACTTTAGCCAAACCGGTTCCCCTGATTGCATCAGCTGATGCAATATATATATATAATTGTTTATGTCAGAGCACCTGGTATGCCCAAATATGGGAGGAAGGGAGCTACCCATTACAGTACAAATGCACACAATATATATATAGTCACAACACACAAACGCAACAATATATGATACATTTTTGTGCTGATAAATAAATAAAGGGATACTAGTGACTCTCTCTCTCTCTCTCTCTCTCTCTCTCTCTCTCTCTCTCTATATATATATATATATATATATATATATATATATATATATATATATATATATATATGTTAGGTTTTTGACACAAGCATATATGTGCTAGCTGATGACAGCTACGGTAAATAGCTTGAAATAGATCTATACTAGTCTCCCTTATTTATTTATTTATCAGCACAAAAACGTACCACAAATATATATATATATATTTCCTAGCAACGGAGAAAAGGGAGAAGGGGAGGGAGATTAATATCACAAAAGGTCCCTTGGAAGCTAACAGGACGTATTTTTCTCCTGCAAGCAGGCAGAGTTTTCACCTAAATGTGATTTATTTTGGGGGTGGGGGGAGAGGTGGGGAATCTCAGCTACCCTGTTTTCACCTGAATATCTCTCATTGGTGTGTGTGTCCCCCACACACACACATTTTAAGATGGGAGAAGTGGAGGACGAGGGGAGGCTGGGGAGGGGGGTGAGGAAGGGGTTCAAAACGGCCCATTTTTCGGGGTGCTCCCCCCAGCCCAAGGGGGGGGGGGCAAAGGAATTGAGACGTTCTTTGCCGGCTATATTTCTCCTGCCTGGTTTTTCCCCCTCTTTTTGCAACCCTGCGGGGGCCCAAATCTGCTAACAACGGCCCCCCCTCCGCAAAAAAGAGTCCCTTCCACGATGCAGGAAATTGGGTTGTTTTTTTTAACCGCCCCCCCCCCCCCCAAGCTGACCAGCGTGGCTCCTCCTTCGTATCTCTTTCGAAACGTGCGGCCCAAGGAAGGGGGCCAGGCCAGGTGTATGTGGCCACCCAGGGGGAGGAGGGGGTCAGGGGGACCTGCAAGCCCCCCCTCCCCTCCCCACAGGTGAGATGGGAAATTCAGAAGAGTCGTGAGTCTGCCCCAGCTTCTTCATGGTGAAGAGGAAGGAAGGAGGAAGGAAGGAAGGAAGGAAGGGGAAAGGAGAAAGAATGGAAGGCTAGAGAGAAGGAAGCAAGGAAGGAAAGAAGGAAGGGGAAAGGAGAAAGAATGGAAAGATAGACAGAAGGAAGGAAGGAAGGAAGGAAGGAAGGAAGGAAGGAGGAAGGAAGGAAGGAAGGAAGGGGAAAGGAGAAAGAATGGAAGGCTAGAGAGAAGGAAGCAAGGAAGGAAGGGGAAGAGAAAGGATGGAAGGACAGAGAGAAGGAAGGAAGGAAGGAAAGAAGGAAGGGGAAAGGAGAAAGAATGGAAAGATAGACAGAAGGAAGGAAGGAAGGAAGGAAGGAAGGAAGGAAGGAAGGAAAGGGAAGGATGAGCAGGAAGGCAAAATGGAAAGAAGGAATAGAAAAGGAAGCAAATTGGAGGGGAATGGGGGGAAGGATGGGAGGAAGGAAAAGAAAGAGAGGGAGGGAAGGAAGGAAGGGAAAAGGAAGGGAATTGGAAGGAGTGGAAGGAAGGAAGGAAAAGAAAGGAAGGAAGGGAAAAGGAATTGGAGAGGAAGGAAGGAAGGATGGGAGGAAGGAAAACAAAGAGAGGGAGGGAAGAAAGGAAGGGTGTAATGGGAAAGAAAGGGAATTGGAGGTGGAGGAAGGAAGGAAGGAAGGAAGGAAGAAAGAAAGAAAGAAAGAAAGAAAGAAAGAAAGAAAGAAAGAAAGAAAGAAAGAAAGAAAGAAAGAAAGGGAAAGAGTTGATAAAAGTAGGAGTAAGTGAAAAGGAAAGAAAGAGATAAGGAAAGAAAGAGATAAGGAAGGAAAGAAGGAAGGAAGGAAGGAAGGAAGGAAGGAAGGAAGTTGCACAACCCCACCGCCCGAGGCGGGGCATCCACACAGTGGATTGGTCCCCCGGCCTGCCCGTCTCAGCGCTGCCCTCCGATTGGCTTTGTTTTCACTTTGAAGACCTGAGATTGAAGGTAGATGGGGAGCCTCCACCAAGCAGGCAGGCAGGCAGGCAGCAGCAGCAAAGTGGGGGCCAAGCTGGAAAAGACCCTGCCCCTCCAAGGCCCTCCCCAAAGCCCCTTCAGGGGGCCCGGAGCCCAGAGCCTACCATGCCAGCCCCGGGGGCTCCGGGGGGGGGGCCCGGGCCGGGCCCTGGGTTCGAGTCTCTCTCTCGGGACAGAAGCGTGGCAGCCCCCCGAGTTTCCCCCCGGTTCCTCTTCTCCTTGGCGGCTTCGGCTCGGGGGGTCTGGTGCGCGGTGCGTCCTCTCCTCCCGCCTTCAGCAGCTGCTGGAGCTCGTGTAGGGGGTGGGGAAGGAGGTGGAGCTGACCCCCAGGGGGCTGTCGGAGAGGGGCGTCTGGGGGGCTCCGCCCACGGCCACCCCGCGGGTCTCCGCCAGGGCGGCCAGGAGCTGCTGCTGCTGCTGGCGCAGGGTGTCGGTGATGAGGAGGGGCAGGGCGCTGAAGCTGGTGGCCAGTTGCTCCAGCTTGGTCTCCAGGCCGCCCAGCTGCTTCTCCAGGTCCTCACTGCGGTCGTTGAGCTCCGTGATGAGGTCATACATGATGTTCTGCATCTGCCCAAGGGAAAGGGAGAGGGTGGGGGGATACACACACAGAGACACCGGTTATTCACACCCTAAGAGCCTTCCCTTCTCTTACTCCTTCCTTCCCTTCCTTCCTCTCCAATTCCCAAACCCCTCCATCTCTCCTTCCTTTCTTCCTTCCTTCCTTCCTCTCCAATTCCCAAACCTTCCCTCCATCTCTCCTTCCTTCTTCTTCAATTCCCATCCCTTCCCCCATCTCTCCTTTCCTTCCTTCCTCTCCAATTCTCCTGTCCCATGTTTTCCTTACATACTTCTCTCCTTCCTTCCTTCCTTCCTTCCTTCCTTCCTTCCTTCCTTCCTTCCTTCCTTCCTTCTTCAATTCCCATCCTTCTGCTTCCCTCCATCTCTCCTTCCTTCCTTCCTTTCTCCCTCTCCAATCCCAAACCTTCCCTCCATCTCTCCTTCCTTCCTTTCTTCTTCCTTTCCCTCTCCAAATTCCCAAACCTTCCCTCCATCTCTCCTTCCTTCCTTTTCACCAATCCCCATCCCTCCCCTCCATCTCTCCTTCCTTCTTCTTCAATTCCCATCCCTCCCTCCATCTCTCCTTCCTTTTCCTTCCTTCCTCTCCAATTCTCATGTCTCATGTTTTCCTTACGTACTTCTCTCCTTCCTTCCTTCTTCAATTCCCATCCCTCTGCTTCCCTCCATCTCTCCTTCCTTCCTATTCCTTCCTTCTTCTTCAATTCCCATTCCTTCCTTTCCCTCCATCTCTCCTTTCTTTCCCTTCCTTCCTCTCCAATTCTCATGTCTCATGTTTTCCTTACATACTTCTCTCCTTCTCTCCTTCCTTCCTTCCTTCTCCTTTTCTTCTTCCTTCCTTTCCCTGTATTTTCCACCCTTCCTTCTATCCATCCATCATCCATATCCATCTCTCTTTCTGTCTCATGTTTTCCTTCCCTTCTCCCTCCTTTCTCTCTTTTTATCTGTTTCTCTCTCATTCCGTCCCTCTCTCTTTCCTTCCTTCCTTCCTTCCTTCCTTCCTTCCTTCCTTCCTTCCTTCCTTCCTTCCTTCCTTCTTGAGCAGGGGGTTGGACTAGAAGACCTCCAAGATTACTTCCAACTCTGTTATTCCTTCCTTCCCCTGTTCTCCTTCCCCCTCTGTCTCTCCTTCCTCTTCTTTCTTTCTCTTTTTATTTTTCTCTCTCTCCTTCCTCCCTCCCTCCCTTCCTGTTAAATAGCTTGGCTATTTCTTTAAAACCACGTCTCCTTTGAGCCAAAACTGCCTGACAACAGCCAGCAACCTCCAAGGGGATGCAAAGTCTTTTTAAAACAGTCATTTGGCTCATTCATACCAGAAGTCCGAGCCCTCCAATTCTTTCCTTGCCAAAGAGCTGCATTTATCCCGAAGCATTAAATTTATTTATATATATATATATAGATAGATCTATTTGGAAAGAGGTCTCGGTTTCCGAATACAGGCAAGGCGAAAGAGGACATTAGCAGATCGATGCGCTCGCTCCACTCGGTAGAAGCTTGAGGCCTAGAAACTTGACTTCCAATAAATGTCCCCCCCCCTCCCCCCCCGGCCAGGGGCCGAGTCAGGAGGGAGGCATAAAAACGGGGTGCTCTTTGGCTTCCGTGCTTTGGAGCCCCAGCAGATTATTTTTCTACCCTTAATTGTATTTTATTTAAGAAAGACACACGCAAATTCAGTGCCATTGGCATAAACGTCCAAGAATCGTAATAATAATTAAAATTGAAAAAACAAAAACAGCCACCTAAAATGCTGTGGTTTGACACTCTGGCTGAGGGTTTTTCCCCCCCTTTCTGGAATCAAAGCTTTAAAAACTTGAGGACTAGGAACTTGGTTTTGCAACAGGCTGTCTGGGGACGGACGGACGATTTTACCTTGGACAAATCTATGTCTTTGAGAAAGGGGGAAGGAGGGATTGCAACAGATGAACTGTGCTTTTAGGAAGCAAGGAGAAGCAAAGATATTGTGGTTGGGGTGTGTGTGCGTGTGATATTTTGTGTTGATTTCCCAGGAAAGCCTCCAGTCTTTCGTGGCCTTCATTTCTCTACAAGCAGCAGCGGGATGAGAAAGAACAGATGGAGAGAAAGGGAGGAAGGATAGAAGAAAAAGGGTAGAAATCAAAAGAACAACACTGAGCATGAGAAGAAGGAAGGAAGGAAGGAAGGAAGGAGAAAAAGAAGGGAAAGAGGATGGGGAAAGAAGGAAGGAGAGAGAGAGAGACGGAAAAGAAGGAAGGAAGGAGGAATAGAAGGAAGGGAGAGAGGAGGGGAGGAAGGAGAGAGAGAGGGCAGAGAGGGAGGAAAGAAGAAAAAGGGAAAGAAAAAAAAAGGAAGGAGGATGGAAAGAAGGAAGGAAGGAAAAGACAGAAAGGTGGGTGGAAGGAAGGAAGGAACAGAGGTGGAAAGATAAATGGATGGATGGAAGACAGAAAGAGATAGATGGATGGTTGCATGAAGATGGAAGGAAGGAAGGAGGGAGGGATAGAGAGAAGGACAAGAAAGAAGAGAAAGGGAAGGAAAAAGAGAAAGGAAGGAAAAAGGAGGGAGAGAGGGAGGGAGGAAGAGAAAGGAAGAGGCAAAAAGGAAAAGGAGGGAAGGGAGGTAGAGAAAAGGAGGGAAGGAGAAAAAGGGAGGGATGGAGGGTGGAAAAAAGAGAAGGACAAAGAAAGAAGAGAAAGTGAAAGAAAAAGAGAAAGGAAGGAAGGAAAGAGGAGGGAGAGAGGGAGGGAGGGAGGAAGAGAAAGGAAGAGGCAAAAAGGAAAAGAAGGGAAGGAGGTAGAGAAAAGGAGGGAAGGAGAAAAAGGAGGGAGGGAGGGTGGAAAAAAGAGAAGGAAAAAGAAAGAAGGAAAAAGAGAAAGGAAGGAAGGAAAGAGGAGAGAGGGAGGGAGGAAGAGAAAAGAAGGAAAAGAAAGGAAGGAGGAGAAGGAAGAAAAGAGAGAAGGAAAAAAGGGAGAAAAGGCAGGAATGGAGGGAAGGAGGAAGGAAAGAGAGAGGAGGGAGCCAGGGAAGGCGGGAGAGAAAGGGACAGAGGGGGTAAAAAGAGAAAGAGAAGAGGGAGAGAAGGAAGAAGGGAAGAATAGACAGGGATGGAGGGAAGGAGGGAGAACTTCTCCTTCCCCCAAGACCCCCTGCAGAAGGCCAACCCTCCCCCCCTTTAAACTGAGTCCCTTTCACACTCCCCCTCCCCCCTCCATCAACCCCCCCCCCAAACACAGCGTGAGAAGCAAACCTCCCCTGCATCTTTCCGCCCGCGGGGTTGCCTAGCAACCCAATGCTTGGGAAAGCCCGCCCAGGAGACCGCCAAGAAATCCCTCCCCCCTCCCCTCCCCTCCCCTCCCAAAGGAAGCCTGAAGAAAGCAGGGGGAGGGAGGGAGGGAGGGAGGGCTCTTCCAGGGCAGGGGGAGGATTTCCCAGAGGTCATCCAAACAGTCCTTTCCTTTCCCTCCTGTGGGAATTGCAAGAGTTTGACTAGTTTTAACGGATGGACAAGAGTGGGAAGGGACCTGGGAGGTCATCCAGTCGGACCCCCTGCCCAAGGAGGAGACCCCCACACCATTGAACAGATGAACGAGAGTTGGAAGGGACCTTGGAGGTCATCTAGTCCGACCCCCTGCCCAAGGAGGAGACCCCCACACCATTGAACGGATGAACGAGAGTTGGAAGGGACCTTGGAGGTCATCCAGTCTGACCCCCTGCCCAAGGAGGAGACCCCCACACCATTGAACAGATGAACGAGAGTTGGAAGGGGCCTTGCAGGTCATCCAGTCTGACCCCCTGCCCAAGGAGGAGACCCCCACACCGTTGAACAGATGAACGAGAGTTGGAAGGGACCTGGGAGGTCATCTAGTCCATCCCCCTGCCCAAGCAGGAGACCCCCACACCATTGAACAGATGAACGAGAGTTGGAAGGAACCTTGGAGGTCATCTAGTCCATCCCTCTGCCCAAGCAGGAGACCCCCACACCATTGAACGGATGAACGAGAGTTGGAAGGGGCCTTGCAGGTCATCCAGTCTGACCCCCTGCCCAAGCAGGAGACACCCCCCCCCACATCTGCCTCTACCTAGGATCGAACTCCCAACCTCCTGCTTGGGAGGCGAGAGCTCCACCTTTGACTTAATGCAACTGGGGCCCCCAAAGGACACCCCCCCCAGAGGGAGTTTCCTCCCCCCTCCCCCCCCCAACCTAGCCACTACAAAACCCATAATCCTCCCCTCCTGGCCCAGCAATCCTGTCTTGGGAGGGTTCGATTACCTTGGAAAGATCCACCAATGTGTTGGCTTGGTCGTTCAACTTCCGTTGTTCCATCTTCACGTTCCTTAACCTAAGAAATAAATAAATGTGGGAAATCATTTATGTGAGACCCTCCCTATCGATCCCACTCCTGCCTCCCCCCCTCCGCCTCTCTCTCGTCTTGCCTCTGCTTGGAACGGCCTCACTGAGGACTAGAATCCTGCCCGGGCTCCCTTTCTGCAGGAAAAGGGTCCTTTTTTAGGAGAAGGGCGGGGTATAAATTTAATACAATAAATAAATAATAAATAATAAAATACATGTGGGCATTGACGACCCCATTTTTTCCCGCGCCTAAACGAGGCTTTTTCTCTGCCCCGTTTTGCGACCTGGCTTCCCCTCGTCGTTAAGCGAATCGCTGCCCTTGTTGAGTTAGCCACAATTCAGCAAACTTCTAATTTCTACCTTGATGAGTTAGCAATGCAGCTAGTTAAAATACGAGCCAGCGCCTACATTTCGATCACGCGACTGCGGGAGTGGGCGGGAGAGAGCGAGGCCCCAACGGTCGTTAAGTGTGAAAACGGGGTCCCAGGTGGCTTCCCTCAGGGCCGTTGCAACTTGGAACGGTCGCTAAACGAGCTCTGGAAGTCAGAGTTGGAAGGGACCTTAGAGGTCATCTAGTCCAACCCCACCCCACCCTCTGCCCAAGCAGGAGACCCCTATCCGTCTGCCTCTACCAAGGATTGAACTCGCCACCTCCGGAGCCCCCAGAGGGAACCTACTGGTGGATGGCTTGGAGGAATTTTCTCTGATGCTTCCGGATCCTGCCGTGATCGATCTTCTTCAACATCTTGGTGTGCTTGTAGATCAACCACGTTTCACGAAGGACGTTGGCTGCGGCGTTCTTGATCTGCGGCAGGAAAAACACCCATTGACGTTTTCTGTCCCTTTCATTCCCCCCCCCCCCCGGGAGAGAATGCCAGGCGGATAGCGTAGACTACAACTCCCATCAGCCCCGGCCAGGGCCGAGAGAAAGGGGTCCCTCCTAACCCACGAAGGAGAAGTTGGAACGTGTGAGGGGGGGGAAATATTGCCCAGAGGAAACTACGAAGGATAAATCCCCTTGGCATGAAATGGGATTAACCTGACATTGGTGGTTAGATGTTGTAGTTGTTAGAAGGAAATAAAGAAGGAAGGAAGGAGGAAGGAGGGAAGGAAGGAAGGAAGGAAGGAGAAAGGAAGGAAAGAAGGAGAAAGGAAGGAAGGAAGGAAGAAAATAAGGAAGGAAGGAAGGAAGGGAAGGGAGAAAGGAAGGAAAGAAGGAAGGAAATAAGGAAGGAAGGAGAGAAAGGAAAGAAGAAAAATAAGGAAGGAAGGAGAAAGGAAGGAAGGAAAGAAGGAAAGAAGGAAGGAAGGAAGGAAGGAGAAAGGAAGGAAAGAAGGAAGAAAATAAGGAAGGAAGAAGGAAGGAGAAAGGAAGGAAAGAAGGAAGAAAAATAAGGAAGGAAGGAAGGAAGGAAGGAAAGAAGGAAGGAAGGAAAGAAGGAAGGAAGGAGAAAGGAAGGAAAGAAGGAAGAAAATAAGGAAGGAAGGAGAAAGGAAGGAAGGAAAGAAGGAAGGAAAGGAAAGACGGAAGGAAGGAAGGAGAAAGGAAGGAAAGAAGGAAGAAAAGAAGGAAGGAAGGAAAGAAGGGAGGAAGGAGGAAGGAAGGAAAGAAGGAAGAAAATAAGGAAGGAAGAAGGAAGGAAGGAAAGAAGGAAGGAAAGGAAAGACGGAAGGAAGGAAGGAGAAAGGAAGGAAAGAAGGAAGAAAAGAAGGAAGGAAGGAAAGAAGGAAGGAAGGAGGAAGGAAGGAAAGAAGGAAGAAAGGGAGATTTCTGAGTCAAGGGAGGGGACCGAATAAAATAAATAAATAAATAAATAAATAAAACCCCCACCACCACGTTTGAATCTCGCTTGGAAAACCTTTTAAAAAAAACCAACCGCCACCCCCCCCCAAACCTCAGACCTCCCTCTGACTTTTTGGCTCCTCCGTCAATTCCCACTCCAATTCAAAAGAAAGATTTCTCTTCCATCAAACTCTTTCAGGGCCCTCCAAGTTCTCCCTAGAACAGCGGAGCGCCTTGAAGGCTGCCCAAGAACTTTTTTTTTTTAAAAGGAGGAAAAATCCAAATAAAAAGGGCCCAGCCCAGAGACCGAGCAGCTGCCTAGAGTCAAAATAAAACCTGATAAAAATACAAATAAAATAATCTCTTTTTTTGGGTGGGTGGGGGAGACGGGACACAAGCATTCGTTCACCTTGGAAGAAAAGGGTCTCCGGAAGGGGGGAGAGGAAGGGATTGGTGGGGGTCTTAAAAGCAGAGCAGAGGGTTTTTTGCAAACTCCCTCACGAAATGTGCTGCAGGGCATGCACGGAGGCTTTCTCCATTCGTTCGTGTGGCGAGGAGGGAAAAAAGGAAACCCCTGGAAGCTTAAAAGAAATCCAGGGCTTTTTCCTGCCTCCTCCAGAACTCGCTGGGTTCCCTTTGAATTTTCTATTTTGCATTCTTCGGCTTTCGCAAGAAGGGGATCAACCCAAAGGCAACTCCAGGGCTGCGGATTTCTTTGGGGGTTAACAAAAAAATCCCTACAATGCCCCCAGGCTCACGCAGGGCTTGCCTTTTGGAGGTGGGTGGGAGAGAAATAATGATATATATATATATTTATTTATTTTAAAAATCGTTTGGCTCTTGTGTTGCAAAAGGCCTGTTTCTCACCGATGGAGAGAAAGGAACGAGAGGGGAGGGAAGAGGAATTTTATTTTATTTTATTTTATTTTATTTATACCCCACCCTTCTCCTTGTTAGGACCCAGGGCGGCGCCCAGGCATTATTAAAAACCACAATAAAAACAATACACATCGTTAAAAACACATTAAATTATTTAAACCCGTGCTAAAAACCCATTTAAAAACCCTGCCTAATTATAATTTATCCATAAAAAGTCAGAATTGATTCGGAGCCGAAGGGCAAAGCAACGAATTCATTTTTCCTGCCTGGGGTTGGACTAGAGCACAGCGGCCACCAACCGGGTGTCTGCAGAAAAAGGATTGATTTTGCAAAAATTATTTGCACCCATGACTCTAGGGGGCGCTGCTCACCTCCGTTTCAAAGCCGGAGAGCCAGCGCTGCCCGAAGACGTCTCCGGGGGGTCACGTGGCCGGCGTGACTCAACGCCCGAAGGCGCACGGAAGCGCTGTTCCCTTCCCACCAAAGGTGGCTCCTGTTTTTCTACTCGCCTTTTCGGACTGGCTTTCGAACGGCTAGGTTGGCGGAAGCTGGGGCGAGTCACGGGGGCTCGCTCCGTGGGATTCGAACGGCCAACCTTTCTGATCGACGAGCCCAGCGTCTTAGCCACCCACGTCCCTTTTACACTGGCCGAGCCGGGGTTTAATCCTGGTTTGCGGCATCCGCCGCCACTTCAAATCCCCTGACAAGCTAGCGCTTGGCTCAACCGACAGGCCGACCGCAACGAGACCCAACCACCATATCTTAGCTTGTTAAGCTTCCGTTAAAGGCGCCGTCGGACGGGGAACTCACTCGCCCCAGGTCGAAAATTTGCTTTTTAATTGAATTCTTTTTGGTTTTGGCTTTGTTTTTAATTGTCGGTTTCAGGGACATTTGTCTTTTACAGACGATTGCCTTCCTCAAACCGTTGTTAATGGGAGGCTTGTTGTATTATTTATGGAGTGTGGCTCCCGGCGTCGTCATCCCCCGTCCCTCCCGGGAGTCAAACGCAGCTTGAAAAGAAAACAAATATTAATAAATCATAAAGGCTTGGCCCCCACTGGGGAATCGGGGAAGGGAAGGCAGGTGCTTTCCGCCGTTAATTGCAACCTGAAAAAGGGAATCATAAAGGCTCTAGTCCTCATGGTTTTTTGGATCCAAACCAAGAAGCGTTTAGCTCATGGGGACAAGCGATGGTTTACATCCCTCGGGAGGGCCGAAGCAAACATTTGTAATATTTGTGTTGCAGGATGGAAGGAAAGGAAGAGACGTCGCTTCATGGGGTCTTTCTCTCCAGTGGGCTGGATTTAAGGCCTGTGGACTTCGACTCCCAGAATTCCCGGCCAGCGTGTTTTAATAGAGGTGGACTTCGACTCCCAGAATGCCTCAGTCTATTTGAAGATGGTTGGACTTCCATTCCCAGAATTCCTCACTCTATTTGAAGATGGTTGGACTTCCACTCCCAGAATGCCTCAGCCTACTTGAAGATGGTTGGACTTCAAGTCCCAGAATTCCTCACTCTATTAGAAGATTGTTGGACTTCAACTCCCAGAATTCCTCACTCTATTAGAAGATGGGTGGACTTCCATTCCCAGAATTCCCAACCAGCATGTTTTAATAGAGGTGGACTTCAACTCCCAGAATTCCCCAGTCTATTTGAAGATGGGTGGACTTCCATTCCCAAAATTCCTCACTCTATTAGAAGATGGGTGGACTTCAACTCCCAGAATTCCCCAGTCTATTTGAAGATGGGTGGACTTCCATTCCCAAAATTCCTCACTCTATTAGAAGATGGTTGGACTTCAACTCCCAGAATTCCTCACTCTATTTGAAGATTCCCAGACTTCCCCACTCTATTTGACTTCCATTCCCAGAATTCCCCACTCTATTTGAAAGTGGGGGGACTTCCAGAATGCCTCAGTCTATTTGAAGATGGTTGGACTTCAACGCCCAGAATTCCCCAGCCAGCATGTTGACTAAGGAATTCTGGGAGCTGAAATCCACCCATCTTCAAGCAGGCTCGCTGGGGAATTCTGGGAGTTGAAGTCCATACGTGCCTCAAAGACGACGCCCCTCCCCCCTTAGTGTTAGCAACAATCCAACAGAACAACGTCATTCATCCAGCAGCTCAACTTACCCTCTTGGTGAGTTGTGTGTCCATCATGAAGTTGTGGACGTGTTTCTCGGCCTTGGTGAGTTCTAGTTTCCGGGCGACCACGGCCACCACCAGGGCGGTGCAACCAGCTCCCTGGAAGAGAGCCCCCAAATTCAGAAGTCCCATTGAGTTCAATGCCTCGCCTGCCTGCAAATCTATTGCCAACTTCCTCTGCATAGCCATTTGTTCCCAGAAGACCCTCCCCTGCCCCCAAATGTTGAACCCCGCCCCTTTTGGGGGGCCTTGGGAAGAACCCCGCCCAAGTAACACCCACTGCCCACCCTGGGAAAGTGGAGGGTCTCTTTGGAGAACTTCAGATCTTCTTCCTTAAAATGATCCTCATTTGGAGAATCCATCTCCTTCCTTTGGATGGGGGTGGGAGGGGGGGTTTCTTCCCTCCAGACAATTGTGTGTTGGTGACAACAACACACCATTGTGTGCCTCCCCTCCTTCCCCTGCCCTCCCTAGCCAGCCGGGCCCCGGGTTTAATTAGGAAAATAGATAAATAGGAAGAGATTAGCAGATTAAATCTGAAGAACATGCAATCCAGGGTCAATTCGGGATTATCCTCCCGTCCGCTGTCCGTGGTGCTGAAACGCCCCCCCCCCCGACCAATTTCTTTTAATTCGGATTTTTCTCTCTCCCCGATTCACATCGCTTTAAAAATTCCTTCCTTCCTTCCTTCCTTCCTTCCTCAATCCCTTCTTCTCTCTTTTTATTTCTTTACCTTCCTTCCTTCCTTCCTTCCTTCCTTTCTTCCTCCCTCCCTCCCTCCCTCTTTCCTCCCTTCCTTTCCCTCTTTCCTCCCTTCCTTTCCCTCATTCCTCCCTCCCTTTAATGCATTCTTTCTTTCCTTCCTCCCACTTTTTTCTTTCCTTCTCCGCCAATTCCCTTCTTTTTCCATCCCTCTCTGTTTTCCTTCCTTCCTTCCCCTCTTTCATTCATTCTTTCTTGCTTTCCTTTCCTCTCTCCCTCCCTCCCATTTTCTTTCTTTCCTTCCCCTCCAATTCCCTTCCTTTTCTCTCCTTCCCTCGTTTTCCTTCCTTCCTTCCTTTCCCTCCTCCCTCTTTCATTATTTCTGTCTTGCTTTCCTTTCCTTTCTTTCCTTCCTTCCTTCGTTCCCCTCCAATTCCCTTCCTTTTCTCTCCTTCCCTCGTTTTCCTTCCTTCCTTCCTTTCCCTCCTCCCTCTTTCATTCTTTCTGTCTTGTTTTCCTTTCCTTTCTTTCCTTCCTTCCTTCCTCCCCCTCCAATTCCCTTCCTTTTTTCCTCCCTCCCTCCCTTCCTCCCTCCCTCCCTCCCTCCCTCTTTCCTTTCTGGTTGGGCCTTATCTTTTGCACCCCCTTTCCTCTCCCATCGGAGCAATCTCCTTTTACAAAAAGAAAGAGCTGGGGGGGGGGTCCTGCGCCCCCACCCCCAAAAGCTGAACCCCTCGAGGGGAATTTACACTCCAGGCTCCTCCATACTTTCTCCTCCCAATTCCAGGACCCTCCCTCCCCCTCCCCCCCACCCGTTTCAAGGTTTCCTCCCGCTGCCTCCCACGCCCGGGACCTCCAGTCACCCATATTTCTCCTCGCCCGAGTGACACTCCCGGCTGGAGGAGACTCTCCGTGGGCTGAGCCTTCGCGCCTTAATGAAAAACGCTGATTTATGGCTGCTCTCCTGCCGTTCCGAGGGAAAGGTCACCCTCCCGTCGGTGGAGGCCCCCCTTGCCCCATAAATTCCGGCCAATTCGGCCTCCAGGAGGGGCAGGCGAGGTCAGCTCACAACACCAAGGCTGGTCATTCCATTTCCCCAAGATCGGTCGAGTGGAGGAGGCCACTAGAGAGTGGGAGACTGGGAGTTCTAGTCCAGCCTTAGGCATGAAAACCAGCTGGGTGACTTTTTAAATCATTCCCTCTCTCTCAACCTAATCCACCTCACAGGGTTGTTTTGTGGGAAAAAACAACCTTTCTTTTCCTTTCCTTTTTCTTTTTCCTTCCTTCCTTCCTCCCTTCCTCCCCATTTCCCATCCCTTCCTTCCATCTCTTCCTTGCTTCCTTGCTTCCTTCCTTCCTTCATCTTTAATTCCCATCTCTTCCCTCCATCTCTCCTTCCTTCCTTCCTTATCTTTAATTCCCATCTCTTCCTTCCATCTCTCCTTCCTTCCTTCCTTCATCTTTAATTCCCATCTCTTCCCTCCATCTCTCCTTCCTTCCTTCCTCCCCATTTCCCATATCTTCCCTCCATCTCTTCCTTGCTTCCTTGCTTCCTTGCTTCCTTCCTTCATCTTTAATTCCCATCTCTTCCCTCCATCTCTCCTTCCTTCCTTCCTCCCCATTTCCCATCCCTTCCCTCCATCTCTTCCTTGCTTCCTTGCTTCCTTGCTTCCTTCCTTCATCTTTAATTCCCATCTCTTCCCTCCATCTCTCCTTCCTTCCTTCCTCCCCATTTCCCATGCCTTCCCTCCATCTCTTCCTTGCTTCCTTGCTTCCTTGCTTCCTTCCTTCATCTTTAATTCCCATCTCTTCCCTCCATCTCTCCTTCCTTCCTTCCTTCCTTCCTTCCTTCCTTCCTTCATCTTTAATTCCCATCTCTTCCCTCCATCTCTCCTTCCTTCCTTCCTTCCTTCCTTCCTTCATCTTTAATTCCCATCTCTTCCCTCCATCTCTCCTTCCTTCCTTCCTCCCCATTTCCCATCCCTTCCCTCCATCTCTTCCTTGCTTCCTTGCTTCCTTCCTTCCTTCCTTCCTTCATCTTTAATTCCCATCTCTTCCCTCCATCTCTCCTTCCTTCCTTCCTCCCCATTTCCCATCCCTTCCCTCCATCTCTCCCTTGCTTCCTTGCTTCCTTGCTTCCTTCCTTCATCTTCAATTCCCATCTCTTCATCTCTCCTTCCTTCCTTCCTCCCCATTTCCCATCCCTTCCCTCCATCTCTTCCTTGCTTCCTTGCTTCTTTGCTTCCTTGCTTCCTTCATCTTTAAATCCCATCTCTTCCCTCCATCTCTCCTTCCTTCCTTCCTCCCCATTTCCCATCCCTTCCCTCCATCTCTTCTTTGCTTCCTTGCTTCCTTCCTTCATCTTCAATTCCCATCTCTTCCCTCCATCTCTCCTTCCTTCCTTCCTTCCTTCCTTCCTCTTTAATTCCCATCTCTTCCCTCCATCTCTCCTTCCTTCCTTCCTTTTCTTTCCCCTTCCTCCTCTCCCGTCCCCCCCCCCCAACGCTTAAAAACAACAACAACGTTCACCCCCAGGTCTGAAACCTAGCATTATCCCTTCAGCTACCTTTCTCGGCACTCTAGTATAGACTGCCCCTGAATAGGGAGGTTTTCCTGCGACCACAGACCAAACGCATGCCCTGCGGACGACCACCAGCCTGTTTCCAAAACGTACCCCCCCCCCTCTCCACTCAAGGGTCTGATTTCTTGGAAGTCACACCCATGTTCCCTAAACCTTCCCCAGCTTCCCTCCCCCCCCCCCCCACAGTCCCAACACACTAGCTAGCGTGCAAAGGCTGATCCCATCTGTCTGGGAAAGTTAGCACGGCCCCATCCATCTCCTGCTCTTGGCGCCCAGTCAAGGAAACACGCCACGGAGCAAATGAGCAAGCAAGGAGAAGCCGTGTTGGGGAACACGCGACAGGCTCCCCCCACCCCCTGGGGAACCCTCTAATGTAGGGGTCCCCAACTTTTGCAACTTTAAGTCTGAAGGACTTCAGCTCCCAGACTTCTCCAGGGGTTCCCCAACTTTTGCAACTTTAAGTCCGAAGGGCTTCAGCTCCCAGACTTCTCCAGGGGTCCCCAACCTTTGCAACTTTAAGTCTGAAGGACTTCAGCTCCCAGACTTCTCCAGGGGTCCCCAACTTTTGCAACTTTAAGTCTGAAGGACTTCAGCTCCCAGACTTCTCCAGGGACCCCCAACTTTTGTTATTTTTCTTCTTCATTGGTATTGCGCTAGACTGGGCTTTTATAATTCTGGGAGCTGAAGCCCTTCAGACTTAAAGTTGCAAAGGTTGGAGACCCCTGCTCTAAAGTGTGACAGACAAAGTTGTGTTCAAGCCGCAGCTCTCTCTCTCTCACACACACACACACACAACCCACTGAGTTCAATCGGACCAGGCGCAACCCTGTCAAAGCACACCCAAAAGCTGCAAAAACCCCTGAATTTTGAAGCATTTTCGTTCCCAAGGGAATCCGTAGCAAGAGGAATGGATTTGTGTGTGTTTGTGTGTGTTTGTGTGTGTTTGTGTGTGTGTGTGTGTGTGTGTGTGCCTCTCCTTCCCTCGCTGGCCTTCCTGGCAAGGAACTGGCTGAGCTCATCTTTATCCGAACAATTATCTCCCAACTTGAGATGGCCTGGGGCCAGGAAGAGCAGCGATGATCGGTGTGCAGTGACACCAACGTTCCTTCCTTCGCACAATCGTTTGGTGGCCAGGAGTGAGCCAGGCTTTGAAAAAAAAAAAATCCTCTGGCAGGATTTCCCCACCCTCGTCTACAGCTCAGTCCTGGACTTACGACCGGCCGGAGGTGAAGCCACAATCTCCGTGGCGAAGCAAGGCGAGGAAGTTAACAGAGTGACAAGAGTGGGAAGGGACCTCGGAGGTCTTCTAGTCCAGCCCTCTGCTCAAGCAGGAGACCCTCTGCCATTGCAGACAAAGGGTCGTCTAGAATTTCTCCTGCTTGCCCAAGGGGTTGGACTAGAAGACCTCCAAGGTCCCTTCCAACTGTGTTATTCTGTCTTCTGAGCAAGGGGCTGGACTAGAAGACCTCCAAGGTCCCTTCCAACTGTGTTATTCTGTCTTCTGAGCAAGGGGCTGGACTAGAAGACCTCCAAGACCCCTTCCAGCTCTGTTTTTCTCTATTCTGAGCAAGGGGCTGGACTAGAAGACCTCCAAGGTCCCTTCCAACTCTGTTTTCCTCTATTCTGAGCAGGGGGCTGGACTAGAAGACCTCCAAGGTCCCTTCCAACTGTGTTATTCTGTATTCTGAGCAAGGGGTTGGACTAGAAGACCTCCAAGGTCCCTTCCAGCTCTGTTTTTCTCTATTCTGAGCAAGGGGCTGGACTAGAAGACCTCCAAGGTCCCTTCCAGCTCTGTTTTTCTCTATTCTGAGCAAGGGGCTGGACTAGAAGACCTCCAAGGTCCCTTCCAGCTCTGTTTTTCTCTATTCTGAGCAAGGGGTTGGACTAGAAGACCTCCAAGACCCCTTCTGACTCTGTTCTTCTGTCTTCTGAGCAGGGAGCTGGACTAGAAGACCTCCAAGGTTCCTTCCAGCTCTGTTCCTCTGTGCCTTTGTGTTAGCAGGGTGGGACCGTGGTGGATGATTCAAGGGGCTCACGCCCACCCACCCACCCCTCCCCGATTCAGGGTGGCTGTTTGCAGCTCCCGTTTGTCCCCCATAATCCTCCCAGCCTTTCACGCTCCCTCCGGCTCACACGCGCGTGCATTTTTTTTCAAGGTGTGTGTGTGTTGAGAGGTGTGGACAGGCTGCGGTCCCCTCCACTCCAGCCCGTGTCTATTAATATGGAAGTCCTTCCCCCCCCCACACACCTCCTCCTCCCCTCCCCAGGAGATTAAAAGCAAAACCTGTTTGAGCATAACAGATTCCATAATTAACAGATCTCATCTCCAATTCTGGAGCATCCTTTGGAAGCGGCCGATATGCACGGAGGATTTGCCTCGCGTCTCTCTCTTTCTCTCTCACACACACAGTTTAATATGCAAAGGGGTTTCTCTCCCCCGCCCCCCCAAAAGAGAGCCTATTTTTTTAAAATCAACAGAAGATGAAAAGAAGAGGGAAAATTCTTAGAAGTGTCACTTTAAAAATAACAGCAACAACGACAATGGAGAATGAAGATCAAACAATGTGGTTGGTTTTTTCCCCCAAAAGCTCAAACAGGGAAGGAATGCGGTAAGCCGAACGACACCGGTCCTTGATTTACGACTGTTCAGCTTTATGAGGCTGGGGGGGGGGAGGAGGAGGAAAGGAACATAGGACTACTCCTCATACTTGTGACCGTCGTAGCACGTTCTGGTGGCATGCTGTTCCAGGGAATTCAATCAGGGAATTCCTCCTTCGTTTTAAGTTGCTTCTCTCCTTGATTATACAATATATAATAGCAGAGTTGGAAGGGACCTTGGAGGTCATCTAGTCCAACCCCCCGCCTAGGCAGGAAGCCCTATACCCTTTCAGACAAATGGCTATCCAACATCATCTTAAAGACTTCCAGTCCTCTTCTCTTCTTCTCTTCTCTTCTCTATTCTCCCCACTTCTCTATTCCTTATTCTCTTCCCTTCCCTTCTTTCTTCTCTTCTCTTCTCTCTTCCCCCTCTTCTCTTCCCTTCTCTTCTTCCTTCTCCCCTCTTCTCTTCCCTTCTCTTCTCTCTTCTCTTCTCTCTTCTCATCTTCTCTCAACACAATACAATAGCAGAGTTGGAAGGGACCTTGGAGGTCATCTAGTCCAACCCCCCGCCTAGGCAGGAAGCGCTATACTTTTTCAGACAAATGGCTATCCAACATCATCTTAAAGACTTCCAGTCCTCTTCTCTTCTCTTCTTCTCTTCTCTTCTCTATTCTCCCCACTTCTCTATTCCTTATTCTCTTCCCTTCCCTTCTTTCTTCTCTTCTCTCTTCTCCCCTCTTCCCTTCTCTTCTCTCTTCTCTTCTCTCTTCTCATCTTCTCTCAACACAATACAATAGCAGAGTTGGAAGGGACCTTGGAGGTCTTCTAGTCCAACCCCCCCGCCTAGGCAGGAAGCCCTATACCATTTCAGACAAATGGCTATCCAACAACATCTTCTTAAAGACTTTCAGTGTTGGGGCATTCACAACTTCTGGTGGCAAGGAGTTCCACTGATGAATTGTTCTCACTGTCAGGAAATTCCTCCTCAGTTCTAAGTTGCTTCTCTCCTTGATTAGTTTCCACCCATTGCTTCTTCTCCTACCCTCAGGTGCCTTGGAGAAGAGCTTGACTCCCTCTTCTTTGGGGCAGCCCCTGAGATATTGGAAGGCTGCTATCCTGTCTCCCCTGGTCCTTCTCTTCGTTAAACTAGATATATACCCAGTTCCTGCAACCGTTCTTCTTATGTTTGAGCCTCCAGTCCCCTAGTCCTCTTTGTTGCTCTTCTCTGCACTCTTTCCAGAGTCTCAATATCCTTTTTTAAAATATTGTGGCGAGCACAATTGCATGCAATCTTCCAAGTGTGGCTTTACTGAGGCATTGACACTCAAATTTTGGAAGGCTGCCACCCTGCTCTCACTCCTTAATCCTCCTTTTCATTAAACCTGACACAGCTGATTCCTGCAACCGTTCTTGGTATGTTTTAGCCTCCAGTCCTCTAATTATCTTCGCTGTCCTTCTGTGCACTCTTCCTAGAAACTCTGAATTTGAGGGTTTGCAAGGCAGAAAATTAAAACGAATCTCGAGGTTGTTTTTTTGGTGGGGGGGAGTTTCTCAATCAATGCTTAATCTTTCTTAATGAATCCTTCTTCATTCATTCTTCCTCCGATCCATAACTCGGGTGCCTTTTTTTCACTCTGGTCTGGCCTTCGCAATGAATTGCAGGACGCGAAACACGAAAGCACAAATTTATTTTATTAAATAAATGTAATAAAATAATAATAAATAATAACTCCATTTGCACGCACGCTCAAGATTGCTGACGAATTCATCCTATCGTGCTCTCTGTTCCGCAGGGCAGACCCGGCCAGAAGAACAGAGCTGGAAGGGACCTTAGAGGTCGTCTAGTCCAACCCTCTGCTCAAGCAGGAAACCCCTACACCACTTCAGACAAATGATCATCCAACCTCTTCTTAAAAACCTCCAGTGTTGGGGTATTCACAACTTCTGGAGGCAACTTATGTTCCACTGACTAATTGTTCTCACTGTCAGGAAATTTCTCCTTAGTTTTAAGTTGCTTCTCTCCTTGATTAGTTTCCACCCATTGCTTCTTGTTCTGCTCTCAGGTGCCTTGGAGGATAGCTTGACTCCCTCTTCTTTGGGGCAACCCCTGAGATACTGGAAGGCTGCTATCCTGTCTCCCCTGGTCCTTCTTTTCATTAAACTAGACATACCCAGCTCCTGCAACCGTTCTTCATATGTTTTAGCCTCCAGTCCCCTCGTCCTCTTTGTTGCTCTTCTCTGCACTCTTTCTGGAGTCTCCACGTCTTTTCTACATCGTGGCGACCAAAACTGAATGCAAATATTCCAAGTGTGGCCTTCCCAAGGCATTACAAAAGTGGCATTAACCCTTCACGGGATCTTGATTCTCTCCCTCTGTTGATGCAGCCTAGAACTGGGTTGGCTTTTTTGGCAGCTGCTGCCCACGGCTGGCTCCTATTTCAATGGTCGCCCACTAGGACTCCAAGATCCCTCTCACAGTTGCTGCTATTGAGCAAGGCACTACCTATACTGTACCTGTGCATTTTGGTTTTCCTTGCCTAAATGTTGAACTTCACTCTTTTCACCCGTGAATTTCGTTTTGTTAGATATTGCCCAATGTTCCAAGTTTGTCAAGATCCTTCTGTATATCTTAAGCCTCTCTTCTGGAGTGTTGCCTACTCCTGCCAGCTTGGTAAATTTGGTAAATTAAATTTCCCCACTCCTTATTGCAGCCTAAATAAGCAGCTGGTTTCCATCACAGGCGCTGACCCGGGCAATGGAAAGCAACTGAAATGCCACCTTGGGAGTGCCAGGCCAGGACACAGCTCCATGAAGGGGTCTCCCGGCGTCCGGGGAAGGAAGCAGCTGGTTCAAAACCTGCCTCTTCCGACAAACCAGGTTCCAGGAACCAGGAGATTGGGAAAAACAAAACGCTCCAGATTGCAAAAGTTTAATTTTTCATGCGAGACCGGGAGGCATTTGCTACAACAGCCCGTCTCAATCCCATGGACACTGATGAATGTGAGCCTGTTTGGATCTGACAGCATACTAATTGGAGAGAGAGAGAGACAGACAGACAGAGAGCGAAAGAGAGAGAGAAAGAGAGAGAGGGACAGAGAGAAAGACAGATAAAGACAGAGATAGAGAAAGAGACAGAGACAAAGAGAGATAGAGAAAGACACAGAGAGAGAGAGAAATAGACACACAGAGAGACAGAGACACAGAGAGAGAGACAGAGAGAGACAGAGGGGGAGAGACACAGAGAGAGAAAGAGAGAGAGAGACAGAGAGAAAGAGAGAGACAGAGACAGAGGGGGAGAGACACAGAGAGAGAAAGAGACACAGAGAGAGAGACAGAGAGAGAGAGAGACAGAGGGGGAGAGACACACAGAGAGAAAGAGACAGAGAGAGAGACAGAGAGAGAAAGAGAGAGACAGAGAGAAAGAGACAGAGAGAGAGACAGAGAGAGAAAGAGAGAGACAGAGGGGGAGAGACAGAGAGAGAGACAGAGAGAGAAAGAGAGAGACAGAGAGAAAGAGACAGAGAGAGAGACAGAGAGAGAAAGAGAGAGACAGAGGGGGAGAGACAGAGAGAGACAGAGAGAGAGAGACAGAGACGGAGAGAGAAAGAGAGAGACAGAGAGGGAGACACAGAGAGAGAGAGAGAGACAGTGGGGGAGAGAGAGACACACACACAGGGAGAGACAGAGAAAAGGAAGGATGGATGGATAGGTAGATACAGATAGTCATGAAAGGAAGAGAGAGTGGAGATAGAAAGAGAAAATAGGAGAGAGAGGGAAGGAGAGAGGGAGGGAGAGAGAGAAGAAGGAAGGAAGGAAGATAAATGAAGCAAAGCTAGGTAATAGATAGAGACAGACTAATACGACCAAGAGAGGGAGAAAGAGAGAGAAGGGAGGGGGGAGAAGGAAAGCAAGGAGGGAGGGATGGAAAGGAAGAAAGGAGGAGAGGAAGGGAGGGAGGGAAGAAGGGAGAGATGGAAAGAAAAAATGGAAGAGAGGAAGAAGGGAGGGAGGGAGGGAGGGAGGAGACAGAAGATAGAAAAGAAAGATTGAGATAGAAGAGAGAGAGAGAGATGGACGGATAGATGGAATTAGATGATAGAACATGGGTGAAAAGATAGAAACGGGATCGATGAGACAGATGGACAGATAGATAGAAAAGAGAGAGAGAGAGAGACGGAGGGAGGGAGGGAGGGATGGATAGATCACTGGAGACCCACACAGCTCCGAGTTCTAAACTCTCACCCTCCCAGCTGCTTTCCTTCGCCGGTTGTAAATCAGGATTATTTTCTGGAAAAAAAAACCCTTGGCTAGGCCATCGATGGTTCCCCAGTTGAGAAATATCAGCAACCCTCCCTGAGGAATTATTTTGATTTCTTTTGCAATCGCCATTTATCCTGCCCCCCCTCTCCACCCCCCCCCCATCATCCCAGAGGGCTATCAAGCCCATGAGCCAAATAAAAGATAAATGAAGAGGGAGAGAGAGAGAGAGAGAGAGAGAGAGAGAGAGAGAGAGAGAGAAGCAGCTTAACCCAATGGGTGGAGAGGGTGTGGAAGATGGGCCACAGCTGGAGCTGAGAATGGGGGGGGGGCAGGGGGACATCTGGGAACCCAGTTGTTCAACATCCTGCTTCTCACAAGGGCCTGCCAGCATTTTTGGTGGTGGGTGGGTGGGGTGGGGGAAACAGGCCATCCAGGAGGAAGGGAAGGTGTATTTCAGAGGTAGACTGCTCTTATACAGGGAGTCTTTATTTTGAGGGAACATAGATAGAAAGGGTGACTTTGGGCTGAGCACTGGGAGATATCTCTCTCTCTCTCTCTCTCTCTCTCTCTCTCTCTCTCTCTCTCTCTCTCTCTCTCTCTCTCTCTCACCTGTAATATCCATCTAATCTATCTACCTACCTGTCCACCTGCTTATCATTCTATAATAATAATAATAATAATAATAATAATAATAATAATAATAATAGTTGAATTTATTAACCGCTCCCTCTCCCCACAGGGACTCGGGGGTATTTATCTACCCGTAAATATTAACTTTAGCTCCTACCTACCTACCATTTACCTCTACTATAAATCTAATCTATCTACCTACCTTCCTGCCTGTCTATCATTTTATATCATCTACTGGTATATATTAACTTTAGCTTCCATCCATCCATCCATCCATCCATCCATCCATCCATCCATCCATCCATCCATCCATCCATCTTTCTATCTATCATTTACCTGTATTATCCATCTAATCTATCTACCTGCCTGCCTACCTGCCTGCCTGTCTGTCTATCATTCTATATCATCTACCCATATATGTTAACTTTAGTTTCTATCTATCTATCTATCTATCTATCTATCTATCTATCTATCTATCTATCTATCTATCTATCTATCTATCTATCTATCTATCTATCTATCTATCTATCTATCTATCTATCTATCATTTACCTGTATTATCCATCTAATCTACCTGCCTGTCTGCCTGTCTGTCTATCATTCTATATCATCTACCCATATATGTTAACTTTAGTTTCTTTCTTTCTTTCTTTCTTTCTTTCTTTCTTTCTTTCTTTCTTTCTTTCTTTCTTTCTTTCTTTCTTTCTTTCTTTCTTTCTTTCTTTCTTTCTCTTTCTTTCTTTCTTTCTTTCTTTCTTTCTTTCTTTCTTTCTTTCTTTCTTTCTTTCTTTCTACCTACCTACCTACCTACCTACCTACCTACCTACCTACCTACCTACCTACCATCTGTTTGTCTATCATGTTCTCCCTCCCTCTCTTTACAAAACTACTCCAAATAAATTAAAGTTTCAAGAAGCAGACCCCCCCCCCCCACCCACCAATCCTCCTCCCAGTCTGATCTCCTTTTCCAGGGCTCTCATCCTGCTTGGGAAGGCTGGTTTTTTTCCTTTGCAAATATTCTCCGGGGAGTCGTTCTCCCCCCACCCACCCCCAAGCCAAGCTATCTTGAAGCTCTTGGGGCTGTTTTTCTTTTGCTTTGAGGCGAAGGAAGCATGCTGGCCTTCTCCAAGGCCGAAGGAAGGAAGGAGCTGCAGTTGGTGGGATGAAGTGGCCGAACTCAAGGGCTCCTGCCAGCATGGCTATGCCAGGCAATTTAATGTGCATTTCACACACACACCAAATCTCCTCTTGTTTGAAGGTCTGATTCTACCCCCCCTCCCCTTTCAAACAACAGGCTTTTGACCTTCGTGGTCTCCTTAGCAACCGGAGGCTAAGGTGAGCTGGTATTAAATGCAATTATCTAGCTGGCATTGCTAGTTTAAAAAAAAAAGAGAGAGGTAGGCAGGACAAAAAATAAGAGAAGGGGGCAGTTTCTTTTGAAATATTCAACAGCCATTGATAGGATGGGTCAATGACCGTTGACATTGACATGATGAGTCAATGGTCACTGATGTTGATAGGAGTCCATAACCATTGACATAATGAATCAATGGCCATCGACATGTGTCGATGGTCATTGATATGAAGGATCAATAGCCATTGACAGGACACACCGATGGCCATTGATAGGATGAGTTAATAGTCATTGACAGTGGCGTGATGAGTCAATGGTCATTGATATTGTTAGGAGTCCATAGCCATTGACATAATGAATCAATGGGCATCGAAGCATTGATAGGAAGGATCAATAGCCATTGACAGAACGCATCAATGGTCACTGATACGATGAGTGAATGGTCATTGACATGATGGGTCTATAACCATTCATATGATCATTGACATCATAGGCCAATGGCCATTGACAAGACACATCAATGGCCATTGATATATTGATCATTGACATGATGGGTCAATAGCCATTGACGTGATGAGTCAATGGTCATTGATGTGGGTCAACAGGCATTAATGTTGACCTGATGGCTCAACAGCCATTGACAAGAGTCAATGGCCATTGATGTGGGTCAACAGACATTGATGTGGACCTGATGGCTCAACAGCCATTGACAAGAGTCAATGGTCACTGATATGGGCCAACAGTCATTTGATGTTGACATGACGGGTCAATAGCCATTGACACAATGAGTCAATGGCCATTGATGTGGGTCAACAGACATTGATGTTGACCTGATGGCTCAACAGACATTGACAAGAGTCAATGGCCATTGATGTGGGTCAACAGACATTGATGTGGACCTGATGGCTCAACAGACATTGACAAGAGTCAATGGTCATTGATATGGGCCAACAGTCATTTGATGTTGACCTGATGTTCAATAGCCATTGAGATGATGAGTCAACGGCCATTAACAGAACACATCAATGACCACTGACTCAATGTGTGTAATCTATAAAGGCCTTACTCTAAGTTGGAGCCCAGATAGTTACTCCTGTTTCCAAAGAGCTGCTATTCCACCTTTCGGCTAAAAATCAGTGTTACTAGTCCTCACGGTTCTGAAATAATAAAATAAAACCCATTGCACTAAATGATAGGCCGAGAGATGACACTGACTCATATCTATGAAGTTCACTATGTCCTGGGAGGGCTGGTGTCACGTAATCCCCCTCTTGTGACCTTCTGATGAGCCAAGTCAACGGGAAAGCCAAGATTCACTTAACAACCGTCTCACTAGTGGAACAACTGCAGGGATTCCTTTAACAACCGTCCTAAAACGGAGCATGAAATTCACCGTCTCGCTTAGAAAACACAGGAATTTTGGCCTCAACGGGGGCCGTGCGTGTATACACGCCTTCAAATAAAATATCGAATGTGAAATAGGATTTGTGCCCACGAACACGCGTCTTTCTTTCTTTCTTTCTTTCTTTCTTTCTTTCTTTCTTTCTTTCTTTCTTTCTTTCTTTCTTTCTTTCTTTCTTTCTTTCTTTCTTTCTTTCTTTCTTTCTTTCTTTCTTTTTTTTTAAAGCAGATTTGTGCATGCCTTACCATGATCCCAGTGAGCAGGCAGACTCCTTTCCCGCAGTAGGTATGCGGGACCATATCGCCATAACCGATGGAGAGGAAGGTGATGGAGATCAGCCACATGGCCCCCAGGAAGTTGCTGGTCACGTCCTGCTGGTCGTGATACCTGCCGAAGAAACGCAGGTTGCTGAGGGTGAAATGACGCAACCACCATCCGGAGGCACCAAAACAATTTCCGCGAAGTTTGGGCCCAACAGAACCTCTGGAGAACATCGTTCCTCCAGCTCTGGAAGACGGTGGACTTCAACTCCCAGAATTCCCCAGCTAGTTATTCCGGCTGGGGGATTCTGGGAGTGGAAGCCCACCCCTCTTAAAGCATGCAGACTGGGGGATTCTGGGAGTGGAAGCCGTCCCCTCTTAAAGCAGGCAAACTGGGGGATTCTGGCAGTGGAAGTCCATCTATCTTAAAGCATGCAGACTGGGGGATTCTGGGAGTGGAAGCCCTCCCCTCTTAAAGCATGCAAACTGGGGGATTCTGGGAGGGGAAGCCCTCCCCTCTTAAAGCATGCAGACTGGGGGATTCTGGGAGTGGAAGCCCACCCCTCTTAAAGCATGCAAACTGGGGGATTCTGGGAGTGGAAGCCCACCCCTCTTAAAGCATGCAAACTGGGGGATTCTTGGAGTGGAAGCCCTCCCCTCTTAAAGCATGCAAACTGAGGGATTCTGGGAGTGGAAGCCCACCCCTCTTAAAGCATGCAAACTGGGGGATTCTGGGAGTGGAAGCCCACCCCTCTTAAAGCATGCAAACTGGGGGATTCTGGGAGGGGAAGCCCTCCCCTCTTAAAGCATGCAAACTGGGGGATTCTTGGAGTGGAAGCCCACCCCTCTTAAAGCATGCAAACTGGGGGATTCTGGGAGTGGAAGTCCACCCCTCTTAAAGCATGCAAACTGGGGGATTCTGGGAGTGGAAGTCCACCCCTCTTAAAGCATGCAAACTGGGGGATTCTGGGAGTGGAAGCCCTCCCCTCTTAAAGCATGCAAACGGGGGGATTCTGGGAGTGGAAGCCCTCCCCTCTTAAAGCATGCAAACGGGGGGATTCTGGGAGTGGAAGCCTACCCCTCTTAAAGCATGCAAACTGGGGGATTCTGGGAGTGGAAACCCACCCCTCTTAAAGCATGCAAACTGGGGGATTCTTGGAGTGGAAGCCCTTCCCTCTTAAAGCATGCAAACTGGGGGATTCTGGGAGTGGAAGCCCTCCCTTCTTAAAGCATGCAAACTGGGGGATTCTGGGAGTTAAAAATCCACCCCACTTAAAGCCTGCATTCTTTGTTAACACCTCATGATAGAATAAATCCTTGCTGTCCAGGCCAGGAAATTCTGATTTTAAGACCTCTTGGCTCACATAGGTTGGGCTGCAGAAGCCAAGATCTAATCTCGCCTCTGAAAGAAATAAATTGTAGATCTGTGCAATGCATAATGAAGCTGGTTTTTTTTTTCAGGGCTCTGCAAAGAATCCTACCCGAAATCTAACCTTTCCTCTTGGCTGAAGGGAGAAAGAGAACGATCAATAGTCATTAACCAGGCTTACAAAACCAGCAACGGAGAGAAAACGGAGCATATTAAACCCAGAGGAAGGGGGGGAGGGCTTGGGGGGGCTTGCAGGAAATTTCCCAGATAAAGGAGATTTATTTTCATTTCAAGGCCTTTGGTGTTATACTCGGAAGTGTAAAAAATACGGGGAGGTGGGGGGGAATTAGCCCCACTGTTGGACAGTTACCGTAATATTGAGGGACAGTAACCTGGGGAGTCTAAATGGGCAAACGTCCTTCGGATTTTTCACTCGGGGTTTGAGGAGGCCAGTGTCTCCAGAGCTTTTATTTCCCAACTTCTGCAAGTCAAAGATGGTAGACTTCGACTCCCAGAATCCCCCAGCCAGCATGTTTAAAGATGGGTGGGCTTCAACTCCCAGAATCCCCTAGTCTACCTGCTTTGAGAGGGGTGGATTTTAACTCCCAGAATCCCCCAGCCAGCATGCTTTAAGATAGATGGACTTCAACTCCCAGAATCCCCCAGCCAGCATGTTTAAAGATGGATAAATTCCAATTATCAGAATCCCCCAGACAGCATGCTTTAAGAGGGGTGGGCTTCAACTCCCAGAATCCCCCAGCCAGCATGCTTTAAGATAGATGGACTTCGACTCCCAGAATCCCCCAGCCAGCATGCTTTAAGAGGGGTGGACTTCAACTCCCAGAATCCCCTAGTCTACCTGCTTTGAGAGGGGTGGATTTTAACTCCCAGAATCCCCCAGCCAGCCTGTTTAAAGATGGATAAATCCCAATTACCAGAATCCCCCAGCCAGCATGCTTTAAGAGGGGTGGGCTTCAACTCCCAGAATCCCCCAGTCTACCTGCTTTGAGAGGGGTGGATTTTAACTCCCAGAATCCCCCAGCCAGCATGCTTTAAGAGGGGTGGGCTTCAACTCCCAGAATCCCCCAGCCAGCATGCTTTAAGATAGATGGACTTCGACTCCCAGAATCCCCCAGCCAGCATGCTTTAAGAGGGGTGGGCTTCAACTCCCAGAATCCCCTAGTCTACCTGCTTTGAGAGGGGTGGATTTTAACTCCCAGAATCCCCCAGCCAGCCTGTTTAAAGATGGATAAATCCCAATTACCAGAATCCCCCAGCCAGCATGCTTTAAGAGGGGTGGGCTTCAACTCCCAGAATCCCCCACTCTACCTGCTTTGAGAGGGGTGGATTTTTAACTCCCAGAATCCCCCAGCCAGCATGCTTTAAGAGGGGTGGGTTTCAACTCCCAGAATCCCCCAGCCAGCATGCTTTAAGATAGATGGACTTCGACTCCCAGAATCCCCCAGCCAGCATGCTTTAAGAGGGGTGGACTTCAACTCCCAGAATCCCCTAGTCTACCTGCTTTGAGAGGGGTGGATTTTAACTCCCAGAATCCCCCAGCCAGCATGCTTTAAGAGGGGTGGACTTCAACTCCCAGAATCCCCTAGTCTACCTGCTTTGAGAGGGGTGGATTTTAACTCCCAGAATCCCCCAGCCAGCATGCTTTAAGAGGGGTGGGCTTCAACTCCCAGAATCCCCCCCCAGCCAGAAAATAAAAAATAAAACAGGCAAAACCAAACTAGACAAAAACATTTTTAAAAAGAAATCTCTTTTTTCCTCCCTTCCTTTCGGGATCGCCCAAAGTTCCCGCCGTTTTTCACGCTTACGAGAATCCCCGGAAGAAGCTTAAAAGGTGTTGTGAAAGCGACCGGGTGTTTGATAGGAACACACACACACACACACACACACACACACGGATTTCTCCATCTATTCACACCCATGAGCAATGCACACACAGCCAGCCAGCCAGCCAGCCAGCCAGCCAGCCAGACACACACACACACACACACACACACACACACACACACACAATAAACCAGGCAGGGAAGGTTTGCAGAGGGGGAAAAAAGGAAGCTTTGCATTCTGCCCCTACACACACACACACAGACACACACACACACACACACACACACACACACTCCTGGACTTGGCTGATTTCGCACCCCGGGCCCTTCTGGTGCCCAGTTCCCTGGTTGTTAGGGAGTCCCGCCTACACCCCCACGTGGCTGTCACTTTCCCCGGCTCTGTCACCAGCAGGGCTTGGAGGAAAAGAAGGCTGCGAAAAGAAACCTGCGATTGTGTGTGAGGTGTGTGTGTGAGAGTGTGTAAGCGTCACGCAGGCTTCTTTTTCAGCAGCTTGAATGTTCCCGGATAAAGCCAGCCCAGCGGGAAGGGAGATGACAAAGAAGGTGGAAAGGCTCGGGCTGTGTGTGTGTGTGTGTATGTGTGTTTTCACATTCAACCCACAATGCTATTTCTTCTTCTTCTTCTTCTTCTTCTTCTTCTTCTTCTTCTTCTTCTTCTTCTTCTTCTTCTTCTTCTTCTTCTTCTTCTTCTTCTTCTTCTTCTTCTTCTTCTTCTTCCTCTTCTTCTTCTTCCCCTCCCTCTCCCTGTTCTTGTTCTTCTCCTCCTCCTCCTCCTCCTCCTCCTTCTCCTTCTCCTTCTCCTCCTTCTTGTTCTTCTCCTTCTCCTTCTCCTCCTTCTCCTTCTCCTTCTTTCTCCTTCTTTCTCCTTCTCCTTCTCCTCCTTGTTCTTGTTCTTGTTCTTCTCCTTCTCCTCCTTGTTCTTGTTCTTCTCCTTCTCCTTCTCCTCCTTCTCCTTCTTTCTCCTTCTCCTTCTCCTCCTTCTTGTTCTTTTTCTTCTCCTTCTCCTTCTTTCTCCTTCTCCTTCTTGTTCTTCTCCTTCTCCTCCTTCTCCTTCTTTCTCCTTCTCCTTCTTCTTGTTCTTGTTCTTCTCCTTCTCCTTCTTCTTCCTCCTCCCCCCCCCCTTCCTCCTCCTCCTCCTTCTTCCACCAGCAAAGTGGCAGAATTGGAAGGGAAGGAAGTCCATTTAAGAAGATTTAGAAGCAGAAATATGGATGGATATATGTGTGTTTGCCTCTGTGTGTGTGTATGTGTGTGTAGTTATATAAATATAAAGGTAGATTTTAGAGGTATGCATGATACAGCATATCGATGATATAACTAGATAAATGATAGGTAGGTAGATAGATAGATGGATGGATGGATGGATAGATAGATATCAAAATAAGATATTTTGAGATATAGAGAGAGGTAGAGAGATATAGAGATAGAGATAGAGATAGATAGATAGATAGATAGACAGATAGATAGATAGATAGATATAAAAAGAGATAGATAGATAGATAGATAGATATAAAAAGAGATAGATAGATAGATAGATAGATAGATAGATAGATAGATAGATAGATAGATAGATAGATAGATAGATAGATAGATAGATAGATAGATAGATAGTAGAGATAGGTAGGTAGGTAGGTAGGTAGGTAGGTAGGTAGGTAGGTAGGTAGGTAGGTAGATAGATAGATAGATAGATAGATAGATAGATAGATAGATAGATAGATAGATAGATAGATAGATAGATAGATAGATAGATAGATAGATAGATAGATAGATAGATAGAGGTAGAGAGAGAGGGGGGTAGAGATGGATGGATGGCTAGAAATAATAGACAGAGAGATTAGGGATAGAAACAGATTAGATCAAGGGTGTCAAACTCACATCATCATAGTGGCGTCACTAATCCGGGCAGTCACTAAATGAACAGTTGTAAGTGTTCTGACCGAGGCTTCCCGAGAGCCTGAAGCAAATTTCTTGTCTTGACAAAACCCCCTTTTTATTCCTTTACTGTGAATTCTGCTCCTTCACCTCCAGCAAAGTCTTTCGAGGGAGGATTTACGGTCACAGACCTCATCTGGCTTGGAGAACTGCCAGGCCGACACCTGCAAAACCTGGCCAGGAGCGTCGGAGGGTGAGGAACCAATGAAGCGAACTCATGGTCTCCTGCAAACTCCACTCCCCTGTCGCTGCCCTCTTTATTTCCACTGGGAGGGGCCATTTATCGTCTCACCTGAGGCCTTCCTCCCAAGTGGACCCCTGTTCTTTAGCTCTTCCCTTCGTCTGGCCACTCTGCGCATGCGCACGCTGGGAACAGGCTCCAGCTGTTCTTCTGCCTCACTGCTGTCTTGACTCCGAAGGCAGCTGATTGACAGTCGGACCCCCTCTCTGCCTCCGACACAGAGCCCTCCTCAGAGCCTCCCCCAGACTCCAGGACTGGCCCATCTTCCTCCCCAACCCTCCCCACCGTCTGAATCTGGCGGGCCACAACAGCAGCCATCCCCTAAGCGAACTCAACCGTCCGCCAACACTCACGCCCCCCCTCCCCGCCGCGCGCGCGGACTCACCTCTCGCAAACCCGTACGGTCCAGGCGGCGATAATCCAGAGGGAGATGCTGAAGACCAGAAGCACCGTGCCGGGGCAGATGGTCATGAGCGTCTTCATGACGAAACGGGTGTTGAAGTTGATCTTGTTGAGCGCCCCGATGCTGCGGGACGAGGCGTCGGTGAAGAGCTTGCTGTGAAGGAGCATGACGCGGGCGATGAGATAGAGGCGCAGGAACATGGGGATGGAGAGGATAATGTCCACGTCGGCCTCTGCGCGGGAAGGCGTGTACGAGAAAGCCAGCCGGGCGGTCCAAAAGAACTTATACTCTCCCGGGATGGGGTGGACGGCGCAAACCACCATCTCCAAGGTGATGTAGAGGATGCGTTCATACGTCATGGCGATCCGCCAGTCGTCGGCCCCGTTGTCGATCACGAAGAGCTAAGCGAGGGGGGAAGACAAAAAAACAGCAACACAGCGATTCGGAGCCAAGTTTCTAGTCCTTCAGAAACACACACAAACCCACACCCCCGCCGATTTCCCCAGCTGCCTTCTACGGGCAAGGCCTCGAGCTAGGAGACTTCCGGTAGTCGTGACGGCGAGATCGGACTTTTTCACAGTTGGACAACGTCCCCGTCGCCGTGCGATCAGAATTCAGGCAATGGATTCGCATTTACGACGGTCGCAGTGACCGTCATGGGATCCACTTTTGGTGACCTTCGGGCCAGCCAAGTCATTGAGGGAAGCCCGATTCACTTAACAACGGTGTTACTGATTTAACAACTCCCTTCGCCTCGGTGGCAAGACAAGACAAGTCATTCAACGGGGCAAAAATTCATTTAGGAAAGGTCTCGCTTAGCAACAGGTACCTCGGCCGTAAGTCGAGGACTCCCCCAAGATCCCTTCCGACGCCCTCTTTTGTCAACCGCACCTTCCTTTCCCCTTTCGCTCCCTTTCAAACTTTCTTTCCACCCCATCAGTAGCCGGGGCAGGGGGGGGGGGATCGATGATCACTCCTTGGTGCCCTTTTCTTTTCAAGTTCAAACGGAAAAGAGCTATAAAGATTTCTGGCTGGCCACAAAACAAGAGCAGGAAACAGATTGTTCTTGGCTCAGAACTGACAATTACTGGCATATTGATTGGCCTGGGGTTGTCGTTGTTGTTCTTTTTGCCGGCACACAAAGAAATTATATATATGTTTTCTGAGGTTTTCGCGGGTGTTTGTATGTAGGTCTTTGGTTGTTCGGGTTTTCTCCCGCGTAGAATTGGAAGTATCTTCACGACGTTTCGATGAAATCTCATTCATCATCTTCAGGCTGGTGCTTCCGGCTTGGTGCTTCCAGGAGCAATGTGAGATCTAAAAAGAGGAACCGGCTGAGATCTCACATTGCTCCTGGAAGCACCAAGCCGGAAGCACCAGCCTGAAGATGATGAATGAGATTTCATCGAAACGTCGTGAAGATACTTCCAATTCTACGCGGGAGAAAACCCGAACAACCAAAGACCTACATATATATATATATATATATATATATATATATATATATATATATATATATATATATATATTTATTTATTTATTTATTTTAAGGACATGTAGGGCGATTTTGGAGAATAGGATCCTCTTTGAAATAGGAAATGAAAGAGGGGTTTGAGCATGACACGCGGCCAATAATTATCGCTAAAATAACCGTATTTCCCCCCCTCTCTTTAAATGAGTCAACTAATAAAAGAAGAGGGTGGAAAAACCAGAATTTTTAAAATGAAAACTAACTGGTGCAGCTGCGTTTCCCTCTTAAAAGTTGCTTTTCAACTTTTAAAAGCAACTTTCCCCACTCCACATGCAAGGCTGGAAATTCCAGGTTGATTGCGCCAGATGTTTCCCTTCTGGGCTAAAGCGACCTTAGCTAGGACTTCCAGTTGTGGACTGTGCGTTTCAAGGGAAGAAACATCTGGCCAGGACGAAGCCAGATGTCGCAAGGTTTCAGAAAGATTCTTGGCTTCGGACTTTTCTGGAGAAGGAGGGAAGGAAGCTGTTGGTGCATCTCTGTGGTTTTCCATCATCCTTTCTCCACAGAAAGGGATGAGGGAGAAGAATGAATAGGAAGAGAAGGAAATGAGAAGGGGAAGGAGGGAGTGAAAGAAGGAAGAATAAATAGAGAACGAAATGAAAAGGAAGGGGAAGGAGGGAGGGAAAGAAGGAAGAATAAATAGAGAACGAAATGAAAAGGAAGGGGAAGGAGGGAAGGAAAGAAGGAAGAATAAATAGAGAACGAAATGAAAAGGAAGGGGAAGGAGGGAGGGAAAGAAGGAAGAATAAATAGAGAATGAAATGAAAAGGAAGGGGAAGGAGGGAAGGAAAGAAGGAAGAATAAATAGAAAGAGAAGGAAATGAGAAGGGGAAGGAGGGAGGGAAAGAAGGAAGAATAAATAGAAAGAGAAGGAAATGAGAAGGGGAAGGAGGGAAGGAAAGAAGGAAGAATAATTAGAAAGAGAAGGAAATGAGAAGGAAGGGGAAGGAGGGAAGGAAAGAAGGAAGAATAAATAGAAAGGGAAGGAAATGAGAAGGGGAAGGAGGGAAGGAAAAGAAGGAAGAATAATTAGAAAGAGAAGGAAATGAGAAGGGGAAGGAGGGAGGGAAAGAAGGAAGAATAAATAGAAAGGGAAGGAAATGAGAAGGGGAAGGAGGGAAGGAAAGAAGGAAGAATAAATAGAAAGAGAAGGAAATGAGAAGGGGAAGGAGGGAGGGAAAGAAGGAAGAATAAATAGAAAGAGAAGGAAATGAGAAGGGGAAGGAGGGAGGGAAAGAAGGAAGAATAATTAGAAAGAGAAGGAAATGAGAAGGGGAAGGAGGGAGGGAAAGAAGGAAGAATAAATAGAAAGAGAAGGAAATGAGAAGGGGAAGGAGGGAAGGAAAGAAGGAAGAATAATTAGAAAGAGAAGGAAATGAGAAGGAAGGGGAAGGAGGGAAGGAAAAGAAGGAAGAATAAATAGAAAGAGAAGGAAATGAGAAGGGGAAGGAAGGAAGGAAAGAAGGAAGAATAAATAGAAAGAGAAGGAAATGAAAAGGAAGGGGAAGGAGGGAAGGAAAAGAAGGAAGAATAAATAGAAAGAGAAGGAAATGAGAAGGAAGGGGAAGGAGGGAGGGAGGGAGGAAGACAAAGAAGAAGAAGAAAAGATAGAAAGAGAAGGAAACGAGGAAGGGAATAAGGAATGTGAAGGGAGGAAGGAAAACTAGAGAAGGGAAGGAAGGAAGGGAATAAGGAAGGGGAAGTAGGGAGGGAGGGAAGGAAAGAAAGAAGGGAGGGAGGAAAGGAGGAAGGAGGAAATAAGGAAGGGAGGGAGGGAGGGAGGAAGAGGGAGGGAGGGAACACAAAATAGAGGAGGAAATGAAGGAAGGAAGGGAAGAAGGGAAGGAAAGAAGGAAGAGAGAAAGGGAGGGAGAAGGGGGGAGGGCAGAATCCCCTTCCCTTCTATTTCGGGAGAGAAAACCTTGAATGAAACCAGGATTGGCTACCGATGCCCAAGAATGAAAGTCACACTGTAACCATGGAGACCCACAGCACTGGGATGTCGGTGGGGCTGCAGAGTCAATGGCTCTCCCCGGGGTTTGGGGAGGGGAGGGGATGGGGGGGAGGTCATCCAGGTTGAGAAATCCCCTTTCTCCCCCTTGGAATCACATTGAGGGAGAGGCGGTGGCGATAGGACAAAGTCAGAGAGAGAGAGAGAGAAAGGGAGGGAGGGAGAGAGGGAGGAAAGGAAAAGAAAGGAAAGGAAGAAGATGGAGGGGAGGGAAAGGAAAGGGAAACGGAGAGAAGAAGGGAGGAAAGGAAGGGAAAAGTTGAAGGAAAGAAAAGGAGAAGAAGGAAAGGAAAGGAGGAAGAGGAAACGGAAGAGAAGGAGAAGGCTAAGAAGGAAGGGAGAAGGAGAAGAAGGAAAGGAGAAGGAGAAGAAGGAAAGGAGAAGGAGAAGAAGGAAAGGAAAAGAGGAAGAGGAAACGGGAGAGAAGGAGAGGGCTAAGAAGGAAGGAAGGAGAAGAAGGAAAGGAAGGGAGAAGGAGAAGAAGGAAAGGAAAGAAGGAGAAGAAGGAAAGGAAAGGAGGAAGAGGAAACAGAAGAGGAGAAGGCTAAGAAGGGAGAAGGAGAAGAAGGAAAGGAAAAGAGGAAGAGGAAATGGAAGAGAAGGAAAGGAAAGGGCTAAAGAGAGAGGGTGGGAGGGAGGAAGTGTTTTCCCCCCCTTTTCTTTTCATCTAGCTATTTCCTTTCCTCCCTCGTGTCTCTTTATCTAGCTATTTCTTTTCTTCCTTCCCTTCCTTCCCTAGTTTATCTAGCTATTCCCTTCCTGCCTTCCCTCTTTCTTTTCTTCTCTCCTTCCCTCCCTCCTTCCCCTGTGCCTGCCTGTCTGCCTATCTGTCCAAACATCTATTGACCCATCCATCAACTCTCTTCTCTAAAAAAAACCCTTCTCTATCAGCGCTCTGTATCCCTCCTTCCCTCCTTCCTTCTCTCTCTCTGATATCTCTCTAAATCTGGACAGCTTGTCGATGCATGGAGAAGCTCCCAGAATCCCCCAGCCGTCAGGGGAGTCACTGTTCTGTTCTATACTTAGTCCTCATCTTATGACCAAAAGCCGCCCGGGGAATTCGGCCGGTCGAAATCTACACATCTGACAGCTGTCAGGTTGAGGAAGGCGGCTCTAAGCGTATTATCTATCATCTCTATATTGATCAAAGTCTGCCTGACTGTCTCTCCATCCATTCTCTCCCTCCCTCCCTCCAGCGGGATCATTCTCTTTATTTTTAATATCTCGGGGTGTCTCCTGATTCCTACGCCGTCGAAACGCAGCGAAAGCCGGGTCGGAAAGCGTGGCTTTGCCAAAATATTAATAATAATATTACTAATAATAATAATAACAACCCATCGGGGGGGCTTGGTACCATGTCCAGGAATTTTACAAAACACAACAATAAATTGCAGCTCCTTGCAATAACACCAGCGGAACCGCCGAAAAAACCCTGCACTACTAGGAATTATCGTATATTTTAAGAAGATGTTGGTTGACCCTCCCCTAGGACGCTGGCAGCAAACCGCATCAACCATTAGCCCCAGTCGGTGGTATTAGTGATGCATTTTGGAACGTTCAGTTGGCTGACATTCAGGTTTCATGAATAAAGTATATAGTAACAATAATAATAATAATAATAATATCTACCCTGCTTGGAACAGCTTCTATCTTAACAGTTCCTAGGTCCTTGGTTAGGACTCGAGCGGTTGAGCTACCAACCAGCCTCAAAAGGCTGTGAATCTCCCCAAAGATTAAATAAATAAGTAAATGAATGAATGAAGAAAGAAAGAAAGAAAGATAAGAAAAGAAGAAGAAGAAGGAGGAGGAGGAGGAGGAGGAGGAGGAGGAGGAGGAGGAGGAGGAGGAGGAGGAGGAGGTGGAAAGGCAGAGGAGGAGGGAGAAGGGAGAAGAAGAGGAAGAAGAGGGAGGAGGAGGAGGAAGGAGGGAGAAGGGAGAAGAAGGAGAAGGAGAAGAAGAAGGAGTTGGAAAGGCAGAGGAGGAGGGAGAAGGGAGAAGAAGAGGAAGAAGGAGGAGGAGGAGGAGGAGGAGGAGGAAAGGCAGAGGAGGAGGAGGAGGAGGAGGGAGAAGGGAGAAGAAGGAGAAGGAGAAGGAGGAGGAGGAGAAGAAGAAGATTTAATTAAATATTACTAAGTTCATATTAGTGATACCTTTTTAAAGGTTTAGTTTAGTTTCGTGTTTAATGTACATAATAAGAATAAAAACAACTTTTAAATTAAATATTACTAAGTTCATATTATTTGTGGTATCTTTTTAAAGGTTTAGTTGACTGAGTTTCGTGTTTAATGAAGTATATAATAATAATAATAATAATAATAATACTATTTAATTAAATATTACTAAGTTAGTATTTGTGATGCATTTTCAAATGTTCAGTCGACTTGAGTTTCCTGTTTTAATGGATAAAGTGTGTAATTCAAACCCATTAAGCAAAGACAGGCCAATCCCTCAACCCGAGCCCGTCTCGATGACCCCTTAGGGACCCCAAGGGGAATATAACGCTTTAAAAAAAAAATCTCTCCCAAGTTAAGAGTATTTTAGCACAGGTTCTTAGTTTAATTCATTTTAGATATTATTATTGTATTTATTGTTATTTATTGTTGATTTTAACTCCCTGTGCACCGCCCTGAGTCCATCTCGATGGAGAAGGAGCGGTATATAAATCAAATATAAATAAATAAATAAATAAATAAATAAATAAATAAATAAATAAATAAATAAATAAATAAATAAATAAGAGGAACTTCAAATTAAAATAAAATAAAATAAAATAAAATGAGACTTCAACCAGCCCTCCGGGAACCTTCAAAAAGGAAATTTTTAAAAAGCCGACTCATTCAAATAGCTCTCGCCTCCCTCCCAGTCAGGAGGTTGGGAGTTCGATCCTAGGTAGAGGCAGGTGTTAGGGTCTCCTGCTTGGGAAGGGGGTTGGACTAGATGACCTGCAAGGTCCCTTCCAGCTCTTGTTCATCTGCTAAATATCAACAATTGAGGTGGAATCTCTCTTTTTAAGTACCTGGACTTCCCGCGTGTGATAGGCAATGATGAGCCCCAGTAAAATGGCGGTGGAAAGGCTGATGAGACATTTCAAGGCGAGAGAGAACATGGAGCCCTGCAAAGAAAAGAAATATAATAAATTAAGTTGTGAAGCGTACCGTTCCCCATACCAAGCAGGCAAAAAATAAAATAAAATTACATATATTTTCTTCATTCCCTCAAAAATAAGATTGGTTGTCGGCCAGTGGTGTAATAAAGCCGTCCAACTTGTTCAAATAATGCAAATTGTCCTCAACTTCTCACTAAAAATCGAGTCTGGAATCTCTAGAATAAAATCCAGAATTCCCAACCGGCTTCCGTGTCTCCGATACGGGCAGTCCTGGACTTACGGCCGGGATCGTTGCTAAGGGAGGCGTCTGTTCAGGGAGTTTGCCTCCATTTTATGCCCTTCCTTAAGTCGTTAAGTGAATCACTGCAGCTGTTAAGTCAGGGATCGTGGCTGTGATGCAAATCCGCCTCTCCCCGTTTTTGGGGGACGGCCGTCATAAATACGAGCCGGTTGGCAAGCGTCTGAATTTTCAACTCGTGGGCGGCAAGGTCGTAAAACAAGGCAAACGTTCACTCGGCGATGGAAATAGCGGGCTGAATGGCGGGTCGTAAGTCGAGGACCACCGGTGGTGTTTTTCCCGCTGGAACTATGACCATGGAAGCTTCCGGAAAGCCGCTAAATTGTTCTAAAAAAAATCCAAGCAATGGGAGCCGTTAACCTTTAGCGGAACAAAAGAATTGAAATAAAAAAAGATTTCGAATTGGAATCAAGATTTTTCCCTCAGGATTTCGAAGAATAAGTCTGAGGTAAAAAAATTTTTTGCCACGCTCACCGTTGATTTCTCTGAGGCAGAAAGAAAAACCTGAAGTAAAATATCCCTCCGGAGCCTTATTTCCTATTTTTCCAGAAATATAAGATATAAATCTTTCTAATTTTAGCTTCCCACGCAGACAAAATCCATTTTTATGAAGTATATAGACCCAGGTTTTTTTTTAATATTTCTGATCCCAATCTAATGGAACGCCATCAGCACAGCTTTGTCCCTGACGTCCGACTATTCGCTTAGCGACCGACAAACGCAGACCGCCTGCAACTTAACAAGAGTTCATCGAGCGACGGTTCCGAGTTACGACGCCTCCGAAGAAAGGACCGATTTCCCACAAACAACCTTCCCAAGCATTTCCCGTAATCCCGTGATCCAAATTCAGACGCCGGGCAATGGCTACGATGGACGTAGTCACACGATGTGCTTTTCCGACGAGCGAAGTTGATATGAGTTCGCGGCCGAGCGTCTGAATTTTCACCGTATGACCAGAGGGGGGGGGTATAAGTGTGCAGAAGGTCGTAAGTCCCTTTTCCCAGCCCCGCTGTAACTTTGAACGGTCACTAAACGAATTATTGTTAAGTCAAGGACAATCTTGATTTGCCAGGGTGGGTTTTTTTCGGCTCGAGCGGGGTGAAGAACAGATTTTTGGGGAGCAAAGCGTCCTCTCAAAACAGCCCTAGCGGAACAATTTTAAATTCCAGGTTATTCTTCCCCAGATTCTTCATCTCCCGTGTCTCTGGGGCAGGGAACCTCAGAGGTCATTTAGTCCAGCCCCAAAGTAGGTGGCTGAGGTGAGCCATGCGGTTTTTATTTATTTTTGCATGGGCTGCATTGACAAAAGACGCCAACCGATCTTCTGTGCCTTGCAAATCACGATCAACGGCCCCCCAAAGAGCCCATGGTAGAGCTAACTCAACAAACCATCATTGTTGGGAAACCTGGCTTGTAATGTCGGGCTGTTGGGTGGGTCAAGAAACAGGGTATCCTTTTCACAGGTTGCCTTGGCAAGGGGCCAACCCATCTTCTGTGCCTTGCAAACCACGGTCAAGGCGATGTCCCCGAAAGAGCAGCTGACCCAACAAACCACGATCGAAGGAAAACCCGGTTTAGAGGGTCTTTTTCCACCGGATGTTGGCCGAGCTTTCGTCTCTCGGCTTCCAAAGCACCGGGGGAATAGGGGGAAAAGACTCAGAGATCCCTTCGAGGCAGGATGGTATGGAGCCCACCGAGCCAACATGAGATTCCCGAGACCGGATGTCCACAAACAAACCCTCTTGCGTCCGATTTCGGGAATCTAGCATCGACGCTGGGGGAATCGATTTTGCTAAAAAGCAGCCTTGGGAAGAAACCAGCTTCGGCCGGGACTGTTCCAGATCAATTAGGCGCCGAGCCAGATCTGGCTGCAGCCGGTCTGGCCCGGTGCCATCACTGCCCGCCCTGCAGGAAGGGAATTCTCTGCCTGCCCTGGGCACAGCTGTTACAACTCCGATCTCTGCCACCCACGCGAGGGGGGATTCCTGCCAAACCAACCTTGGGTGCCTGCGTGCGTGTTTGTGTTGTTTGAACACAATAGAGGCTGACCCGCAAGGGTAGGGAAAGGAGAGGGAGGGGAATAATTCAGGATTATTAATAGCTTGGGTGTTTACTTTTTATTTTGGGGTTTTTCTGTGTGTGTGTGGTTTCTAATCATAAAGCTGGCAACTTAATAGTAATAATAATAATCTTTATTGTCATTGTAAAAATTACAATGAAAACTTCGAGATGGGTGGAGGTCAGCTCCCAGGATTAGCCAGCTAGCAAGCTGGCTGGGGGATTCTGGGAGTGGAAGCCCTCCCCTCTTAAAGCATGCAAACTGGGGGATTCTGGTAGTGGAAGCCCTCCCCTCTTAAAACATGCAAACTGGGGGATTCTGGGAGTGGAAGCCCTCCCCTCTTAAAACATGCAAACTGGGGGATTCTGGGAGTGGAAGCCCTCCCCTCTTAAAACATGCAAACTGAGGGATTCTGGGAGTGGAAGCCCTCCCCTCTTAAAACATGCAAACTGGGGGATTCTGGGAGTGAAAGTCCTCCCCTCTTAAAACATGCAAACTGGGGGATTCCGGGAGTGGAAGCCCTCCCCTCTTAAAACATGCAAACTGGGGGATTCTGGGAGTGGAAGCCCTCCCCTCTTAAAACATGCAAACTGGGGGATTCTGGTAGTGGAAGCCCTCCCCTCTTAAAACATGCAAACTGGGGGATTCTGGGAGTGGAAGCCCTCCCCTCTTAAAACAGGCAAACTGAGGGATTCCGGGAGTGGAAGCCCTCCCCTCTTAAAGCAGGCAAACTGGGGGATTCCGGGAGTGGAAGCCCTCCCCTCTTAAAGCATGCAAACTGGGGGATTCTGGGAGTGGAAGTCCTCCCTCTTAAAGCATGCAAACTGGGGGATTCTGGGAGTGGAAGCCCTCCCCTCTTAAAGCATGCAAACTGGGGGATTCTGGGAGTTGAAGCCCTCCCCTCTTAAAGCATGCAAACTGGGGGATTCTGGGAGTGGAAGCCCACCCCTCTTAAACCATGCAAACTGGGGGATTCTGGGAGTGGAAGCCCTCCCCTCTTAAAGCATGCAAACTGGGGGATTCTGGGAATTGAAGCCCTCCCCTCTTAAAGCGTGCAAACTGGGGGATTCTGGGAGTGGAAGCCCTCCCCTCTTAAAGCAGGCAAACTGGGGGATTCCGGGAGTGGAAGCCCTCCCCTCTTAAAGCATGCAAACTGGGGGATTCTGGGAGTGGAAGTCCTCCCTCTTAAAGCATGCAAACTGGGGGATTCTGGGAGTGGAAGTCCTCCCCTCTTAAAGCATGCAAACTGGGGGATTCTGGGAGTTGAAGCCCTCCCCTCTTAAAGCATGCAAACTGGGGGATTCTGGGAGTGGAAGCCCACCCCTCTTAAACCATGCAAACTGGGGGATTCTGGGAGTGGAAGCCCTCCCCTCTTAAAGCATGCAAACTGGGGGATTCTGGGAATTGAAGCCCTCCCCTCTTAAAGCATGCAAACTGGGGGATTCTGGGAGTGGAAGCCCTCCCCTCTTAAAGCAGGCAAACTGGGGGATTCTGGGAGTGGAAGCCCTCCCCTCTTAAAGCATGCAAACTGGGGGATTCCGGGAGTGGAAGCCCTCCCCTCTTAAAGCTTGCAATCTGGGGGATTCCGGGAGTGGAAGCCCTCCCCTCTTAAAGCTTGCAATATGGGGGATTGTGGGAGTGGAAGCCCTCCCCTCTTAAACCATGCAAACTGGGGGATTCTGGGAGTGGAAGTCCTCCCTCTTAAAGCATGCAAACTGGGGGATTCTGGGAGTGGAAGTCCTCCCCTCTTAAAGCATGCAAACTGGGGATTCTGGGAGTTGAAGCCCTCCCCTCTTAAAGCATGCAAACTGGGGGATTCTGGGAGTGGAAGCCCACCCCTCTTAAACCATGCAAACTGGGGGATTCTGGGAGTGGAAGCCCTCCCCTCCTAAAGCAGGCAATCTGGGGGATTCTGGGAATTGAAGCCCTCCCCTCTTAAAGCATGCAAACTGGGGGATTCTGGGAGTGGAAGCCCTCCCCTCTTAAAGCATGCAAACTGGGGGATTCTGGGAATTGAAGCCCTCCCCTCTTAAAGCGTGCAAACTGGGGGATTCTGGGAGTGGAAGCCCTCCCCTCTTAAAGCATGCAAACTGGGGGATTCTGGGAGTGGAAGCCCACCCCTCTTAAAGCATGCAAACTGGGGGATTCCGGGAGTGGAAGCCCACCCCTCTTAAAGCATGCAAACTGGGGGATTCTGGGAGTGGAAGTCCTCCCCTCTTAAAGCATGCAAACTGGGGGATTCTGGGAGTGGAAGTCCTCCCTCTTAAAGCATGCAAACTGGGGGATTCTGGGAGTGGAAGCCCTCCCCTCTTAAAGCATGCAAACTGGGGGATTCTGGGAGTGGAAGCCCTCCCCTCTTAAAGCATGCAAACTGGGGGATTCCGGGAGTGGAAGCCCACCCCTCTTAAAGCATGCAAACTGGGGGATTCTGGGAGTGGAAGCCCTCCCCTCTTAAAGCTTGCAAACTGAGGGATTGTGGGAGTGGAAGCCCACCCCTCTTAAAGCATGCAAACTGGGGGATTCCGGGAGTGGAAGCCCACCCCTCTTAAAGCAGGCAATCTGGGGGATTCTGGGAGTGGAAGCCCTCCCCTCTTAAAGCTTGCAATCTGGGGGATTCTGGGAGTGGAAGCCCACCCCCCTTAAAGCAGGCAATCTGGGGGATTCCGGGAGTGGAAGCCCACCCCTCTTCAAACTGCCAAGGTTGAGAAAGCCTGGCCTAGCGATTCATTTAATAATTCGCCCTCAAGCCCAGAAATATTTTCTCCTAATTCCAGCTGTCTTTCAGAGGGAAAGACAAAACCAAGGAGCATCCTTATCCATACAAAAAAAAAAACCCACCACCCTTAGTGCCATCGGCTAACGCTGCTCACCCAAAGACCGGTGGCACTGCCCTCTGCTGAATTGCGGGCGGGCGAATAAACCACGATTGGGAGAAGGCATTCCAGAATGGAACTGGAGGATGCCCGCAGCCGGGGAGCCTCCGGCTTCCCCCGTCTTCCGTGCCAAGCGAAATGAATTATTTGTTTAACCGCTCCAGAGATGGGCAGTCAAGAAAGGCGATAAATAAATAAGTAGGAATTTATCAGCCGTGCCCAGACGTAACTGGTGGGCGAGATTTGGCTCGGGGAAAAAGCTGAGAATTGCAGGCAGAAAGGAGGCAAAGCCTGGGCAAATCTCGGGGGCCAATTCCTTAGTCGCCACGATGTTAAAAAATCAAAAAGATGTGGAGACTCTGGAAAGAGTTCAGAGAAGAGCAAGAAAGAGGACGAGGGGACTGGAGGCTAAAATATACGAAGAACGGTTGCAGGAACTGGGTAGGTCTAGTTTAATGAAAAGAAGGACCAGGGGAGACACGATAGCAGTCTTCCGATATCTCAGAGGGTGCCCCAAAGAAGAGGGAGTCAAACTATTCTCCAAAGCACCTGAGGGCAGGACAAGGAGCAATGGGTGGAAACTAATCCAGGAGAGGAGCAACTTAGAACCGAGGAGGAATTTCCTGACAGTGAGAACAATTAATCCGTGGAACAACTTGCCACCAGAAGTTGTGAATGCTCCAACACTGGAAGTCTTTAAGAAGACGTTGGATAGCCATTTGTCTAGGTTTTCCTGCCTAGGCAGGGGGTTGGACTAGAAGACCTCCAAGGTCCCTCCCAAGTCTGTTATGCTGTTAATCTGGCTACCCCGTTTTGGTGAGGCAGATAATATTCTGAAATATTATCAAGGAAATATGGGAAAAGGCAGGTTAGAAAGATGCAGTTAAGTCGGTCCCCTGACTAACTTCTGCCTTCTTTGTCAAGAATTCGCCTCTGTCTTCCTGGAGCCTCAGAGGTCATCCAGACCAACCCACCGATACCACAGCTGCCTTCGAATCTCTCAAGGGTTGACCCTAGATCAGAAATCTAGTAGGCTAGTCTATCTCAGTTGACAGGAGAAGAAAAAGCGAGTGAAAAGGAAGAAAAATGTAGATTAGAGATCAGGCGGAGGGTGGGGGCTAAACTCACTGAGGTTCAAGTTCCCCTCCTCAAGTAACCAGCCCCCTTATCTAAGAATGCCACGCTCTGGGGAACCCCAACAAGGGTCTGCGACACCCCTTCCCCAAGAGGAGGAAGACGAGGGCCAAACCCATCAAGGTTCAAATCCCCAAGCAGGCAGCCCCCTTATACAAGCGGGGTGCCCTTGGGGTCTTCCTCCTCTTCCCGAAGTTGGGGGCAGGGGGGAGTCACAGACACTTGGTGGGGTTCCCCAGAGGGTGGCAATCTTAGATCAGGGGGCTGGCTGCTTGGGGAGGGGGACTTGAACCTTGGTGGGTTTCGCCCTCTTCTACCCCATACCTCGTCCTCCTCCTCCTCTTTCCCAAGATGGGGAGGGGGTTGCAGACACTTGGTGGGGTTCCCCAAAGGGCATACCACTTGGATAGAGGGGGCTGGCTGCTTGGGGGAAGGGACTCGAACCTCAGTGGGTTTCGCCCTCCTCTTCCTCCTCTTCCCCAGATTTCTTTGTGAAGTTGAAAGGGGAAGAAGGAGGGGGGGTGTCACAGAGACTTGGTGGGGTTCCCCAAAGCTCACCCCGCTTTGGGGAAGGGGGGCTGGCTGCTTGGGGGAAGGGACTCGAACCTCAGTGGCTTTCACCCTCCTCTTCCTCCTCTTCCCCAGATCTCTTTCTGAAGTTGAAAGGGGGAAGAAGGAGGGGGGGTGTCACAGAGACTTGGTGGGGTTCCCCAAAGCTCACCCCGCTTTGGGGAAGGGGGGCGGGCTGCTTGGGGGAAGGGACTCGAACCTCAGTGGCTTTCGCCCTCCTCTTCCTCCTCTTCCCCAGATCTCTTTCTGAAGTTGAAAGGGGGAAGAAGGGGAGGTGGGGTGTCACAGAGACTTGGTGGGGTTCCCCAAAGCTCACCCCGCTTTGGGGAAGGGGGGCGGGCTGCTTGGGGGAAGGGACTCGAACCTCAGTGGCTTTCGCCCTCGTCCTCCGCCTGATCTCTAACGATCTACCTTTCATCCCATAGCGGGGCGCCCTGCAAAGGGGTGGGTGGGCGTCGCTCTTGCCCCCCCCTCTCCCCTCGCCCCCTACCTTGGAGTACAGCCCCCAGGAGAGCTCCGTCTCGATGACCATCACCACGATGCCAAACATGCCGAAGATGAGCGCGTAGTCGCTGAGCCGCTTGCGCTTCTCGAAGAGGGCGCGCCGGTGGCCGAGCCGGTAGCCGATGTTCTGGTTCTTGCGCTTGGGCGCCTTGGGGGCGGCCGAAGCCGAGCCGGAGGCGGCGGCGGCGGCGGCGGCGGCGGGGGGCTTGTGCCCGGGGCCCCCGGCCGCCGGGGACGGGTGGTGGTGGTGGTTGTCCTCCCGGGAGATGACGATCTCCGGCGGGGGAGCCCCGGGCCCCGAGAGGTGGAGCGGCGGAGCCCCTTCCACCGCCTCGCCTCCGGCCGCCGCCGAACCGGTGGCGTCCAGCAGGTTCCGCCGGGAAGCGCTGAGCCGGCTGAGGGGCTTCATGACGCCGCCGCTGTACTTGCACGAGCTCATGGCGATCTCGGTGAAGGGGTTGCTGTCGCGCCGGTGGGCCAGCGGGCTGGCTTGTCGGTGCTTGCCAACCGCCGCCGGGGCACCGCCGCTGGAGCTGGGCGAGTGGCCCGCCGCCGCCGCCGTCGCCCAAGCCGCCTCGCCGCTGACGTTGGGCTGGCTGCCGTGGCGAGAAGCCGGGCGGAGGGCGGCCCCGGCGGGGGGAGCCCGCAAGGGACCCCCGGAGGAAGCGGGCACCGCTGGCATCGCGGGCATCAGTGCCAAGGGGGCCGGGGTAGGGGCCAGGCTGGCGGGCGCGGCCAGCTCGCCGCCACCCGAGTCGAGGAAAGGCGCGGGGGGCTCCATCCTCTTCTTCTTCCTCCTCCTCTTCCTCTTCTTCCTCTGCCCAGCCTTTGCCCCTGCCCCGGCTCAGCCCGCCCCAGCGCGGGGGCATCCAAGCCGGCGGGGCCCCCTGCAGGCTTTCCCCAGCCTGGGCTGGGGCGGGTGGCAGCAGCGGCTCGCAGCCGAGCTGCCAGCGGGCGCGACTGGCAAAAAAAAAAAAAAAAGGAGGAGGAGGAGGAGGGTGGCACACGCGAGCGAGCGAGAGCGCAAGGCTGGCCAAGCCCCCCTTTGCCTTGGGCAAGGCGGAGGAGGGGGAGCGCGCTCATTGGCTGGCCCTGGGGGGGGGTAGGGGGGTGACATCACAGCCCCTCCCTCTTTTCCAACCCTCCCCGCCTTGGGGTGGGTGGGTGGGTGGGTTGTAAGGGGGGAGGAAGAGAGAGAGAGAGAAAGCCCCCCCTGCCCAAAGCTAGGGATGCGCCTGTGCGCTCTCCGCGGGCATCGCGGGATTCGTAGGATGCTCGCTCGCTTTCTCTCTCTGACGCCCCCCACTCACCCACCCACCCAAAGGGTGGGGTTGGGGGGGATCTGCTTCATTCATTCGGCTGGGGAAAAGGCCCCGCCTCCCGCCCCGCCCCACCCGACCCGGGGAAGGGCTGGGCGACAGGTGGTCGGAACAACAGGTGAGGCTGCTTCGCCCGGGCTGGGAGAAAGCGGGAAGACAACGCTTTGGGCAGGTAACAAGAGTTGGGAGGGACCTTGGAGGTCATCTAGTCCGACCCAGCCAGGAGAACCCTAGGCTATTTCAGGCAAAGGGCTGTCCAGTGCTTCTTTTTAAAAAAAAAAAACCAGGGATGGAGAAGAAAGGAAGGAAGGAAAGATAAGAGAATAAGAGTTGGAAGGGACCTTGGAGGTCTTCTAGTCCAACCCCTTACTCAAGCAGATCCTATACAATTTGAGACAGATGTCCATCCAGTCTCTTATTAAAAGCCTCCAGTGACGGGAAGGAAGGAATAAGAGCTGGGAGGGACCTTGGAGGTCATCTAGTCCAACCCTCTGCTCATGCAGGAGATCCTATGCCATTTTGGGCAAAGGGCTGTCCAGTGCTTCTTTAAAAAAAACAAAACCAACCAGGGATGGAGAAGGAAGAAAGGAAAGAGGAAGGAAAAAAGAATAGTAGAATAAGAGTTGGAAGGGAGCAGGGAAACCCCCGTTTAAAAATAATAATTATTTCTTTTAAAAACCACTTTGCTTTCGGGTGCCTGGTGTGAGCTGTACCTGTTGAAGGGCTACCTGTTTAATGGCCGCTCTGGGATCCGACGTGGGTAATTTTAGGGACTACAAAGTCCCTAAAGAGCCCCAGCACGCAGGCTGAGTGAATTGCCCCCCCCCAAACCCCCCAGGAGGGAAAGGGAATGAGTTTCGGAATGGAGTCCCTTTTAAGAGGGCAGGGCGGGGCTGGCTGGCATTTTTATCGCTTTGGCTGAGGTTGGGAAGGGGACGGACGGATGGACATGGGGACAAACCAGGAAGGACTTCAGGCCGCTCGACAAAAGTGCGAATCAACGGACGGCTCTCCAAAGCCTTTCAAAAAAAAAAAAAAGTGCTTTTCCTAGCATGGATGATGTTATCGAGTTGGGTCATGAGACGTCTGCCAGAAAAATCACAAAGCTTTAGAGCACCAAGGAGAATGACACACCCACACCCACCTCCTCCCTTCCTCTACTCTGCAAACGCTCCTTTCCCCCGCCTCTTCCTCCCCCCACTCCACCAACCTCACTGCCTTTCCAGCACTGATGAAGTTAGCTAGTTGGGTAACAAGATGTCTGCAAAAATCAACCAAGCTTAGAAAGCATCGACACACACACACACACACACAGAGCCTTCTCCCCTCCCTTCCTCCTCCTCCTCTACTTTGCAAACTTCATTGCCTTCCAGCACTGATCACGTTACCTAGCTGGGTCATGAGATGTCTGCAGGGGAAAAAAACCAAGCTTAGAAGGGCACAAAGGGCTTTCCCCCATCTTTTTCCTCCTCCTCCTCCTCCTATGCAAAGTCCCTTTTTTTTTTCTCGTGCCGTTGCGACTTCGGTCACTAAGTGGAGCGTCGTAACTCGAAGACTGCCTTCAAAGAAACCCTTGTGATCGGCAAAGGTCAAAATTGGGGGGTGGGGAGCAATAAAACAGACAGGCAGGTGGGGGGCTTTAACCAATCGATGGCCTTTATTGGAACACTGGTATTCCCCCCCCACCCGATAGGACGAGAATCAGAAAAGGCGGGTCTTTTCCTCAATATCAGCAATTAATACCGGTATACGCAGAGGCAGGGAATTGGGGAGGGTCTTTGCAAACAGCTGGCCGGCTGGCTGGCTGGGTATTTCCCATTCAGCAAAAGTGGGGGTCCCATCCAGGCTGGAAACAGCCCCCTCCCCAAGATTCTCCACCCCCTCCCCTTTCCTCCCCCCCAAAATACAGCAGCCTTGCCAAACGGCTCACCAGTCTGCACATCGAGTCTGCCCACTTTCCGACCTTCCCCTGGAGCCGATTTGCTTAGTGGCCAACTTATTTTAACACCCCCCCAACCCCCCCCCCCCCAGGTCTCCTGCGCCACAGCTCCATCCCCGGAGGCGGCAGGGAATTCAAGCGGGGGATTAGAAACTCCGGGGAGGGGGCTGCGAAATGCAAAATGTTGCAAAAGCGTCTCATCCCCATGCATTTTTTTTTGGGTGGGGAAGGGTGGGGGGGGTCTCCCTCTGGAGCGAAATCCCCCCCCCCCCCATCCCAAATGGCAGAGGAACATATTTCGCCGGAGGAGAAGTTGGCATCCTTGCAACGGGCCAGGGGGAATTGGGAGGAAGAACAAAAGAGCGAAGCCCAAGAGAAAGAAGAAGAGGAGGAAGAAGGAAGGAGAGGAGGAGCGAGAGACGAGAATAAGGCACGTCAATTGTGGCTTGTAGCAATTGGGAGTATTTCCAATCCCCCGTGGGAGATCTCGAGCGGGAGAAGTGGGATTTTCCACCTGACTGTCCTGGGTGTTTCCCCCACCAATGGGATTTTTTTCTTTCCCCCCCAGGGATCAAATCAGAAAAAAAAACCTTGCGTGAAAATTCGAGCTAAATAGAACATCAGGATGTTTGGAAAGCAGCAAAAAGCTAACTTGGGCTTCTTCTGCCCCCTGGTGGTGGGAAGTGGTACTGTCCTCATCTCAAAGGTTGGGGGGGGGGGACGGAACCTCTCACCCCTAGATAGATAGGGGTGAGAGAGAGAGAAGTAGAGATAGATAGATAATAAATAGAAGAGAGATAGAAAATAGATGTAGATAACATAGATAATAGACGATAGATAGAGATAGATAGATAGATAGATAGATAGATAGATAGATAGATAGATAGATAGATAGATAAGATAGATAGATAGATAGATAAGATAGATAGAAGATAGATTAGATAGATAGATAGAAGAGAGAGAGAGAGAGAGAGATAGAAGATAGATTAGATAGAGATATAGATAGATAGAAGATAGATTAGAGAGAGAGAGAGATAAATAGATAGATAGATAGATAGATAGATAGATAGATAGATAGATAGATAGATAGATAGATAGATAGATAGATCCTCACAACCTAATCCTCACAACCATGTTTGTAGACTGAATTTTTAGTTTTTAATTGGATTTTAAATGGGTTAATAGTATTAGGGAATTTTTAGCACAGGGCATCTCGTATTTAATTGGATTTTAGCTTTAAATTATATTTATTATTGCTATGTTTTGTATTTCCCGTTTTAATCTCCTGTGCACCGCCCTGAGTCCCTTCGGGGAGATAGGCGCGGTTATATAAATTTAATAAAATAAAATAAAATAAAATAAAATAAAATAAAATAAAATAAAATAAAATAATAAAATAGAGAGAGAGAGAGAGAGAGAGAGAGAGAGAGAGAGAGAGAGAGAGAGAGAGATTTATTATTTTATTTTTATTTTATTAAATTTATACCCCGCCCTTCTCCTAAAAAAGGACCCAGGGCGGCGATAGAGATAGATAGAGATAGATAGATAGATGTATGTGAAGGAGAGAAATAGCGATAGATAGATAATAAATAGAAGAGAGATAGAAAATATAGATGAGAAAGAGAGAGAGATGAGATAGATATAGAGTAAGACAGATAGAGAGGGAGGGAGAGAAATAGATGGATGAGATAATAAATAGAAGAGAGATAGAAAATAAGATATAATGTAGATAATAGAAGAGAGAGAGAGAGAAAAGGGGGAGAAATAGAGAGATAATAGAAGAAAGAAACTAGATACAGAAAGATAACATAGACAATAGAAGAGAGGAAAATAAATTAGATAGATTAGAAAGATGGAGGGAGGGAGGGAGAGAGGGAGAAAGAGAGAGAGGGAAAACCGGCCACCGGATTATGGCACTTTCTGGAATGGACTCTCCATTCCAGGAAGGAAGCTGGACAGCCAAGTTTAACCTGACTGTTCCTTGCCTGGGGTGGGTGGGGGGGAGGGTCTCCTTGTTTGGGAAGGACCTCCTCCTCCTCCTCCCACGTCTTCTTCCCCCCTCTTTGGTCCTTCAGCCAAGAGCTCCCCCCCCAAAAGAGCTACGGAGGGGGGGGAGTGAGAGAGCGAGGGAGCGAGCGAGCGAGAAGGAGAAACCCGGCGGTCCCTAAAGCTTGGTCTGGATAAACTGGAGCAGCTTCTCCAGCTGGGCATCCAAGGACAGCTGGTCGCCGTCGTTGGTGACCACCCAGTCGTAGGGGACGCCTTGGTCCAAGCCGCACTCCGACTCAGCGTCGTCGATTCCTGGGGGGGCGGAGAAAAAACAGACGGGAGAAAGAAGGGAAGGTTTGACGTCGGATCTTCGCGCCGGAGGATTGAAAGCCGGGGACTTTTGCCAACGTGCGCGGCCACGCACGGCCACACTGCAAGAGGCCGCCCTCGACTTCCCTAAGGACTAGAAACTTAGCACACACAGACCCTAAATTAAAGATTTCGGGACTCGAGGATGGATAACTCCTCCTCTGATTAAACAAATATCCCAGAAACTTTGATCTTTTTTTTTTTTTAATGTACAACTCCTACACTGAAATATTCTGCCCCAGAGAGATTCCTTGGGTGTCACTTGGACAAATAGAATATTCTATTTTTATTCTAACTATATTCTATTCTATTTTCTATTCTATTCTATTTCTATTTTCCATCCCTCTATCCTAGCCTATCTCTATTTTCCATTATTCTATTCTTATTTTCCATTATTCTATTCTATTCTATTCCTATTTTCCATCCCATCCTATCCTAATTCCTATTTTCCATTATTCTATTCTATTCCTATTTTCCATCCCTCTATCCTATCCTATTCCTATTTTCCATTCCTATATTCTATTCTAATTTTTATTCTATTCCTATTTTCCATTATTCTATTCTATTGTATTGTATTGTATTCTATTCTGAATTCTATTCTGTATTCTATCCCACCCCATCCTATCTATATTCTATATATAGAATAGAAAACACATTCAAACAGATTGTGCTCTATTACCAGCTGTACTGAACGAGGGCAGCTATGCCCGCCCGTCGGCGGCTTCCCCCCGAAAGCATTCGGACCATCCCACTGTTACCTGCCACGAAGACCCACTTCCGCCTTCTCCGGGTGTCTTCCGTGGCGATCACCCGCACGATTTGAACCAGGTCCCCGTAGACGTCACGGAACCAGTCCACGTCCGAGGACCGCCGGGTATCGCTCACGATCTGCGTTGGCAAAGATCGGGAGAGGGAAGAGAACGAAATAAATAAAATAATAATGATAATAACAACAACAACAACAACAACGAACTCTTGGGGAGTGGGGTTCAAATCCTGGCCATCTGCTCCTCCCCCGGTTGTTAAACCGATTAGCTGCATCCCAGGCTTGCAAGGACCAAGGTGGGTGTTGGGCCAGAAGGCAACAATGAGCAGTCCCCGACTTACGACGAGTCGTTGAAGTTACAGGTATAGTTGTCCCCACACTTAATGACCGTCACAGCACACCGGTTGGCCACGTGATCAAAATTCAAGGCCGCTGGCTGTCATTTACGACGGTCGCGGCATCCCCACAAACCAAGCTTCCGACAAACCAAGTCGACAGGGAAGGTGGACTCCCTGAAAGACCATGGGAGTCGCCTAACCATCGGCATGATTCGCTTAACAACGGTGGTAGGAAAGGTGGCAGAATGGGGGCTAACCTCGCTTAAAAGCTGGCTCGCTTAGTAGCTTTGTGCTCCGCTGTGGTCGTAAGTGAGGGATCTGGCTGTATATTGAGGGTGGGCTTACCCAGATGGGTTGCGTGATGCCTTCCACGACAATGCGGCAAAAAAAACCCGGATCGCTCTGGCGCCTTTCTTCGCCCCAACGAATCATGTCTTCGCGATACAGCTCCTTGTAGTCGGTGGCATCTAAAAGACGCTGGAAATCCAGGCCGTGTTCCTGCGTGCAAAAAGAAAAAGAAAAAATGGCCTGAAATTCCCCAAAATGAAGTGGTGAATGTCCCAAAAGATTGGAAAAGCAGAGACATGCCCCTGGGAATGAAAAGTGCATGAATAGAGCAATAATGGGAACCTCAAGGTTTACCCACGTAACACCGCTCCTGCGCGAGCTGCACTGGCTACCTGTCGTCTTTCGGGTGCGCTTCAAGGTGTTACTTATCATCTTTAAAGCGCTCCATGGCACGGGACCTAGCTATCTGCGGGATCGGATCCTGCCTCATACATCCTCACGGCCGATTCGCTCCCACAGAGAGGGACTTCTCCGGGTGCCGTCCACTAGGCTATGGCAGCGGGCGACGCCCAGGGGAAGGGCCTTCTCTGTGGCGGGCCCAACCCTCTGGAACGACCTTCCCCCCGACATTAGAACGACCACGGACCTCCGCTCCTTCCGTCAAAAACTGAAAACACACTTTTTCTGTTTGGCCGGCCTAGGTTACTCTTCCGTCTTTTAATAGGGCTTAGGAGATTTTAGTTAATTTTAAAATTGGGGATTTTAGCGCAGGGATAATCATTGTTTAATTTGCCTTTTATTAATGTATTTATGTATATTTATTGGTGTGTTTAATTTCCCTGTGCACCGCTGCGAGTCGCTTTGGGGAGAGGAAGCGGTGTATAAAGAAAGTTTATTATTATTATTATTATTATTAACCAATGTCATTGTAATGTTACTAGAATGAGAAGAAATTATTATTATGTAGAAATGTTGTTAATGCATATTTTGGATATACGAAAGTCAGTCAGTCAGTCAGTCAGTCAGTCAGTCAGTCTGTCTTGTCTGTCCTGTCTGTCCCGTCCCGTCCCGTCCCCTCCCGTCCCGTCTGTCTGTCTGTCTGTCTTGCTCGCTCTTTACAAGCCCAGAACAGCCATAACAAGAAAAAGGCCACTGCAGGAAACAATGGGGCTGTATGGAGTCACTGAAGCAGCCACCCTCACCTTCAATGGACTCCACAGGATGGAACAGGACAGGAAGGCCTGCAGGAATGTGGTGCAAGGGGTTGCGATGCCTCGGACAACTCTTCGCAAATTACAACAATACCCCCCCCCCCAAAAGTCTTAATTTACCCGCGCAACTCCCCGCCACATTACAATCTTTAAAGTCACAACACACAAATCGCTCCATTCTAGGGAGCAACAATCTCCCTTTAATTCTATTATTTTTAACTTCACCAAGAATGTGTGCAGGTTTTTTTAAAAAATACATCAAAATTTCCCTCTTCAATAAATTCACATTCTAACCTCCAAAAAAACAACAACCCCCCTCGTTTTAAACTAAATGTACCTATTGCTCAAATGAAATCTGATTCCAACCCTCCCGAAAAAAAGCCCAGATAATAAAAACTACCATCAATTTGAAATTTAATAATTTAAAATGTAATAAGGGTCTACATTTCAAATTTAATAATTAAAATGTAATAAGGGGCTTAAATTTTAAATTTCATAATTTAAATTTTAATAAAGGGGCTAACATTTAAATTTAATAAGGGCCTAGATATCTATTTGATAATGGCATCAGGCTCAAATAAATCGAGAATCTACCCCCAAAACCCCAGAAAGTATATATATAAATAGATATATCCTAGTCTCTGTGATTTATTTATTGATCACCTCGAAAACCTAACAAATATATATATATATATATATAAAAGGGCACAATAAATCAGTTTTAAATCAAAATTACTTTTGCATATTGCTCTTTCAGAGGGCTGGATAAGCGGAGAATGGCGCAGACGTCCAATCCCAACCTGCAAAAAAAAGCAAAAAAAAAACAAGAAAAGGGAGGCCAGCAATTGATGCGGAAGAGAGCCTCCCCAGCCAGCAGCAGTCTACCTCCCAATGCCCTCCCCCCAAAAAAACCAGGGCAAGCAACCCCCAAATTCTGGAAAGATGCTGCAAGTTGGGAGCTGTTGAGCCCTTTCCCATTTCTCTGCCCTGTTTAGCTTGGAAAGAGTGGGACAGAGCCTCCAGAGGCAAGAGCAGTCTACCCCCCGAATTATATCCCACCCGCCCATCATGCAAAAGACCCGCCCCCTTCCCCCCTATATGCAATTACTCCCCATATTGTTATTATTGTTTTTGCACACGCACCCCGTTTTTTTTAAAAAAATATATATTTTTATTTTACCGGCTTTGGATTTCTTCGGCCACGAAATCTTTGCCCGATTTCCGCTTCCCGCTGAAAAGCAGCACCAGCTTCGGACAGGGCGCCATGGCAAGCAAAGAGTAAGAAACTTCCCCCGGGGACACCCCCGCCCCGGGCGGCAGGATGGTCTCGCCCGGGCCCTCAACGTTCCATCCGCGGCGCTTCCGCCTCCCTCGCGCCAATGGGAGACGGCCCCGGGCTCCGCCGCGCGTAGAGAGGGCGCGACCATTTCGGAGGGGAGGGGGGGAAAGGAAGGGCCAACGAATGGAAGCGGCCCAACAGCGTAGGAAGAGTGAAATTAGCCTGAATCCCGGAAGAAGGCGGGGCTCCCTCTTAGCCACGCCCACGGAGGTTTGGAGACACGCCCACGTGGATGACCTGTCTGATGGCAATAAAATTCTTTTTCTTTAATTCTGCTTTTTTCCTTCCTTCCTAATCTTTCTCTTCCTTCCCTTTCTTTTTCCTTCCTTTTTCTTTTGCCCCTTGCTTCCTTTTTTCCTTTTCTTCTTCCCTCCTTTTCCTTTCTTTTCTTCTCCTTCCTAATTTTCTTTCACCCTTCCTTTTCTCTTCGTTCCTTCCTTTTTTTTCTACCTTTTTTCCCTTTTCTTCTTCCTTCCTTCCTTTTTCCTTTCTTTTATTCTTTTTCTCCCTTCTACTTCCTAGTTTCCTTCCACCCTCCCTTTTTTTTCCTTCCTTCCTTGCTTTTCTTCTATCTTTCCTTTTTCCTTTTTCCACTCCTTCCATCCCTTCTTTTCCTTCCTTTTTTTCTCTTTCCTTCCTTCCTTTTCTTTTCCTTCCTTCCTCTATTCCACTGGCATTCCAATGAAAAGCTCTTTCCCAGCTGTGGGCCTGACTACACCGCCCATCACTCACAGCCGGGGGGGACACACGGACGGACGACGGGGATTAGTAGCCCACACGATAGAGGTGGGGAAAAGGCGCGGGAGGTAGAAAAATATGTTTTCTTTCTGCAGCTTCCAAGCAGTCATCCGACAGTGGGATCCCGTGTAGGTTTTTGGGACGATATGCAAAGGATCCTGGATCTACTTAGGGTCCTGTTGCACCTGCCAGGTGCCTGGATCGAGTTGTCCGGTGGGGGCTTCCAGGCTGTAAGCCATTGGGATCCGTTGCCAGTTTCACAAAACAACACCCGTCCATCCTCCGAGACAGAATCGGCTACTTCCTCCACCCACAAGATCCTTTATTGTGCGATTTGCATGGTGGTCTTTTCGGAGCAGGAGTCCAAAGCAGCGAAGCGGATCTTGGATACTTACTTTGCCACACAACAGCCCTGCAAAGCAGGCCAGGCTGAGAGGCCGAGGCCGACAAACTCAAAAGACGCTCTTCCCGTAATCTCCTCCGGCCCCTGCAGATCGATCCCACTACCCTTTCGATTTGCAAGAAGTCCAGGAGACTTTTTTTTTTTTTGGTTCTAAATCCGTCCTTTTATTGGCTGTTGGACACACAGGGCGATATAACAAGACGAGATTCGGGGGGAAATTAGTGAGCGTGGAAGTCAAGAGGAGAAAAAGCGGGCAGCTGCCTGGCATCTAAGCCCCCCGGGGTTGGGGTGGGAAGGATTTGGGGGTCTGTGTGTCTTTGAACCCATTAAAACAAAACTAACACTAACAAGACAACGGTGGGGTTGTGTGACGCAAGCTAGATCGTTTCTCCACAGGTCACCCAGCCCACACCTCCGATTTGGCCAGGTGCTGATGAGCCTCTCGCCTGCCCTGATCGGCTTTAACGCTGGAAGCAAGAAAGGGGACCCCAAGAATTAAGAAGTTTCTGGGTGGGTGTTTTTTGGGGGGGGCGGGGGGATGGAGGAAAGACAGGAAGAAGGGACGAGGCCAGAGAAATCTACGTGAGGAAGGGCAGAGAAGAATATTGTTCTTTTCGGGAGTCCTCGACTTACGACACTAGCGGCATTTCAAACCTAAAACACGGGTCCAGCAACTGGGATACATCAGCTAAAAACTCATCGGACGTCATTCCCAGACGTATAAGATGGGGATATAAAATTGGAACGGGGAGGGGGCGAAAGGAATGGTTCCCCCCTCACACACACACAAAAACCTTGGCAAGGAAATGAAGAAGCCTCTTCCCTTGAGATTTCCACCAATGTATGTCCACGCGACCCTCGCCACGCCCGTCAAAGGATGGGCCCACCGTACGCCCCGCTCTTAGGATGGCTCTGCTCTTTGCCGCCGTCTCCCCGAGTACATCTGCAAGAAAAAGAACGGGTTATCACTCCACAGAGCAGACATAGGACCTGCAACAGTAGGGAGGCCTACTAGGCCCAAAATGGGGCATGAGTGTGAGTGTGTGTGTACAGCGTCCCTGCCCTCTGCCCTGTTTTTTTTCTCCCATAAGACCGCAGGGAGTTCTGGTAGGCCCAAAATGAGACAGGCAATGTAGTCCCTCCCCCCAAACCGATTTAGGCCCCGAGAGGCTGCAGGAAGGGCTACTAGGCCCAAACCCGTGCAGGAAGGTGAAGTGCCCTCCCACAGCCCGGTTTCAGTCCCAGGAGGATGCAGGGAGGTTGGCTAGGCTCAAAATGTGGCAAGGCGACGGAAGGCCCTGTCCAAATCCCGTCTGTGGTCCCAGGAGGCTGCAGGGAGGCTTACTGGGCCCAAAAAGGGACGGGGAGGTGTAGTCCCCCGTCGGCCCATTTTGGATACCAGGAAGCTGCAGGGAGCCTTACTAGGCCCAAAATGAGGCACCTGTACATTGGATGTTCCTCAGTTATGTTCTGTTCGCAGGGATAGGAGATGCCCTTCTGCCCAGAGCCCCAATGGCCTGGATTCTCGCATGAGGTACCTGGAGTGGGTGCTCCCTTGGCGGATCATATGGGCCTTGGTGGCTACGTTCTCTGCTAGGATCAGTACGCGGTGGCCGGACACGCTCGTCTAGATCCCTTGGAGGGCTACGTGGCCTGTTTGGCTCCCTTCCCGGTTGACGTTGGTTCGTCATTCCTCTTCTGTCCACGGGCCTTCTGCCACCTGGGTCTCTATCTGGGCTCTCCATGCGAGCATACGGGCGCCCGTAGCGATCGCGTAACGGTTCGTTTCCTTGGATGTGCATCCCCTGATTGCGGTCGGTGGCATCCGCCACTGGAGGACTTCTGATGGGACTCGGCCTCCGGTAGTTGAATTGCTCCTGCTGGATTTCTGGGTAGGCAGGAGGAACCATTGTGGGTTCCTGGTATCCAGACGTGCCCCGGGAACAATGGAGACGCACGACACCGTCTTGCCTAACAATTGTGAGACGAGGACGAGAGGCACCGGTCCGTCCAATCGGATCCGGTTCGCCAGAGCGCTGATGCTGTCCTGGCAGTCCTGGGACCGGAAAGCTATGCATGTCGTCTCTATAGATGCTGCTAGGTGGAGCATCCTGTCGGTAGGAGGCAGGTGGCTCTTGTCGTGGTTGACTGTGAATCCCTGGTTCTCTGAAGGACCCTGAAGGACCCGAATCGTGATGAGAAGATTCTCTGTTGCGCGGAGGTGAGAGGCGGATTCGATCCACTTGTCGGCTAGATAGTGTTGGACGGGAATAGGGATAGTCCTGAGGTGAGCTGAGAGGGTAGCTAGTATCCCTGTGAGGGCTCTGGACTGGTAATGGTGGATCACGCTGATTATCCATAGAAATCGTTGGTGTGTCAGCAATATATGGACGTGTAGTTGTGCTTCTCTGAGATCTGTTGACCTCAGGGTGTCGCCCACCTGAATGCTCTTTAGTATGGACTGGATTTTGAATCTCTTGTATACCAGATGCTTGTTGAGCCATGTTAGGTATAGAATCACTCTCCATCTCCTCAAATCCTTTGGGACTACAATCCCTAGTTGCTTCTGGTCCTCTGGAGGCTTGGCTCTGAAGACTTCTGGAGGAGCTAGGGTAGGACTGACTTCGGTTGCCCCGAAATGGCCGTTTGGATTGGAACTGCTGCCTGCTCCTGTCTCCATATCCGGCCCTGTCGGATTGGCGATTGGGTTGCTGGAAGTATGCCCTCTGCGGTTGTGAGAAGTTCTGTCCTTTGTTAGCTCCTCTGAAGGAAGCCTTCTGAAAGTAGGCCGAGGATTTGAACGTAGGGGGTAGGAATTTCTTTTTGTCTTTGGTCTCGAGTAAGGGCTCTAAGGCCTCTCCGAATAGCTTGTCTCCTTTGAAGCGGGCAGAGGCCAACTTCCACTTGGACTTATTGTCTGACTGCCAGTAACGGAGCCACAGCAGCCGTCGGGCTGTCACAGAGGAGCCGATGGCCCTGGAGGCAAACTTGGCCGAATTCAGGGTGGCGTCTGCAGAGTATTCTGCGGCCGCTATCAGGTTGTTGATGTCCTCGTGAGTCTGGAGGTCGGTGGTTGGGGTTCTGGCTCGCATCTGCTTGAGCCAGAGCAAGGAAGTTCTATTGAAGAAAGAAGCAGCCATCGCGGACTTAACCGCCCAGGCAGCTGCCTGATAGCCTTTGCAGAGCGTCACTTCCGTTTTCTTGTCTTCTGGCTTCAAAGCATTCACGTCGTTGCATAGAATGGAGTCAGGGGCTAAGGCCGCCACAGGCCCGTCGACCGTCGGCATTTCTAATACCGCTGTCACGTTCGGGGCAACATTGTAGAGCTGTCTGTCAATCCCGCCAACGGGATGATACGCCCCCGGTTGGGCCCACTGTCGCTGGATGACATCCAAGAAAAACTTTGGGCAGGGGATCTCCTCCTTCTCGGTGCCGGGCTCTGAGAACAACAAATTATTGGGGTCAGATAAGGCCGGATCTGACCTGGCTGGATTCACTCCTATCCGAGCGGCGGCCTTGGCTTTCTGGAGAAGCGCCTTAAACAAGGCAGGGTTAAAGAGACCTACGAAGCCATGAGGGTCCGGAGTCCCTTTGTCCCCAGACAGTGGCAAGGCTTGGAGGGTTTCTGGGACGTTCGCGGAAGGAGGAGGAGCCTGCCCCTGATGGGAGGCGTTATCGGAGGCTGCAGAAGACGCCGGGCGTTGGTGTTGGATGCCGGCGGCAATGCCCTGAGCGATGGCCTCCGAGATGATCCGCCTCATCTGCGGGGTCATCTCCGGCGTCTCGGTGGGGCCGGGTCCCCCCGCCGCCGCCGCGGGAGGGCAGGCGGCCTCTGGAGTGGCCGGCTTTGCCTTCTTAGCCGGCGGCTCCTCCGAAGGGCTTTCCGGCGGGAGCGGAGTCGAAGCAGGAGGAAGGGACGTCGTCGGCTTGGCGGGCTCAGTCAGTGGGAGCTGGGACTGAGAAAGCTGCTCTCCGGCGCCATCTGCTGGACTAGGCGTCTCCGTCAGAGGTTGCAACGGCTGGGAGGCGCTGCAAGGGGCATCTCCGTCCACAAGGGGGAGCTCCGGCTCCTCTTCCGCGCCGGCGTCTACAGGCTTTTGAGCGGCCTTCTTCGGGGCCTTCTTGGCGAGCGCCGCCTTGGCCCGGGTCTTGGGCGAGGCTCTGGCCGGGGCCGGCTTGGGCACGGTGGGGGATCCCTTGGCCGCGCGGGGCCTGGGGGAGGCCGCCTCCAGCTTTCCCTCACCCACCGGCTCCTCGGGAGGCTCCATGGCCGGGAGAGTCTATCGTGGAGAACAAGGGGTGTCTCTCTCTCTCTCTGGGTCTCCTGAGGGGATCGGAGTCCCAAAGGCGGGAACTGAGGGAAGGAGAGTCGGCCGACGAGCAGCCTTCGACTCGTTGGTCCGTCCTGCCTTCCTTTCCCCCTCCTCGCCTCCGAGATGGTCGCGTCCTCTCCGTCCACGCTCGCGTGCGCGCAGCGGCTTCCGGCCCGTTTCCAATTGGCGCGAGGAGGAAAGCGGAAACGCTGCGGAAAGGACGTTGGAGAGGAGGGGGGGGGGTTGGGGAAACCCGGGCGATACCATTCGAACGGCAGGGCGGGGGGTGGGCCGCGCGGGAACGGTTGCAGCCCCGCGTTGGGTCCGAAGCGGGTGTGGCGGGGCTGCTGCTTTTCAGCATCAATTAATCGGGCCGAGGTTTCGCGTCCGAAGAAATTCAATAGCCATAAAATAAAATAATGAAAAAAATAAAATTTATTTTTTTCAAAAAGAGGCGCATGCGCAAAAAGAAGAAGATATGGGGCGGGGGATTACATTTAGGGAGCAAAGGGGGGGCAGGCTGTTTGCATGGAGGTTGCCTACCAAGCCCCCCATTATGTCTCCACTTTCCTCTGCAAGGCTGGCTGTTGTTGGGCAATGCCCCCTCCCCACAATGTTGCCCCCTCTCCTATCCAGGGCTTGGAAATCCCCCCCCCCCGCTTTTGCACCCGTGTTTCCAAGGCGTGCAGACGTGCGTCCGACACGTGACTCCCAATGCATGAATGCAGCAAGGTGCATGATAGGCGGGGTGGGTGACACCAGCGGAACTGCCTGCCTGGGGAAGTAGTGGATGCTGCAACACTGGAAGCTTTTGAGGAGGGATTGGACAGCGCTCGGTCAGGGGGTTGGACTCGATGACCTCCAAGGCCCCATCCTAGTCTATTAATTCTTTTATTCTGGTATACTTTTTTTCTCTTCTTCGTTTCCCCCCGATTCTCTCTTTCTATTCTTTCCTTCCTTCCTTCTCCATCCCTGGAGGGGTTGTGGTTTTGGCTTGGTAGTTTTTTTTGAGCAGGGGGCTGGACTAGATGACCTCTCTGCCCTTCCATTTCCATCCTGCGAGTTTGCCGAGAGAGAGAGAGAGAAGGCGGGGAAAGGGTTAACTCTGCCTCCCGCCTCCTCCTTAGACAGACAGCCAATCAGATCTCCGCAGCGCCTCCTTCCCGCAGTTGCCCTCCCCCCCCCCCTCCCGCCCGGCTGCAGCTCTCCGCTTCTCCCCCCTCCGGACTCCGATCCCCGGAGGAGACCCAGAGAGACTCCCCCCTCCCTCGCCTCTTCCTTCTCCAGGACAGCCCCTGCGGGCCATGGAGCCTCCCGAGGAGCCGGTGAGTGGCGGAGGGCTGGGTGTGGCCGCCCCCAGGCTCCGCGGGGCCAAGGGATCCCCCTCCACGCCACGGCCGGCCCTTGCAAGAGCGTCGCCCAGGACCCGGGCCAAGGCGCCGCCCGTTAAGAAGCCCGCGAGGAAAGCAGCGCGAAGTCCCCAAAAGGCTTTAGACACGGTAGACGTTGCAGCGGAAAAGGAGCCGGAGCGCCCCCGCGTGGACGAAACCGCCCGTTGCAGCGCTTCCCAGCCGTTGCAACCTCCGACGGAGGCAGGTGAGACGCCTAGCTCGGCTTGTCCACCAGATGGCGCGGGAGAGCAACTAACTCAGCCGCAGCTCCCAGTGATGGAGCCCGCTCAGCCAACGTCCCTTCCTCCTGCTTCGACTCCGCTCCTGCCGGAAAGTCCTTCGGAGGAGCCGGCTGCTAAGAGGGCAAAGGCTGCCACCCCAGAGGCCGCCTTCCCTCCTGTAGACACCCAGGAGCCGGAAATGTCCCCGGAGATGAGACGGATCATCTCGGAGGCCATCGCTCAGGGCATTGCCGCAGGCATGCAACACCACCGCCCGGCTTCTTCTGCAGCCTCCGATAGCGCCTCACAACAAGGGCAGGCTTCTACCTCTTCCATGACCATCCAAGAAGTCCTCTCGGTCGTTGAGGGATCTAAAGAATTGCCATCGTCGGAGGACAAAGAAGTGGCTCCGGACGCCCATGGCTTCGTAGGTCTTTTCAGCCCTGCCTTGTTTAAGACGCTTCTCCAAAAAGCCAAGGCCACCGCCGGGATAGAAGCGGATCCAGCCGACTCAGATCTGGACTTATCTGACCCCAATAATTTGTTGTTCTCGGAGCCCGCTACAGAGAAGGAGGAGATCCCCTGCCCGAAATTGTTCCTGGATGTCATCGAGCAACAATGGGCCCAACCAGGGGCGCGTCAAACCCTGGACGAAATTGACAAACGGCTCTACAATGTGGGCCCAAAGCTCTCGGCGGCATTAAAAATACCGACAGTTGACGGGCCCGTGGCGGCCTTATCCTTCCCCCCCATTCCAAATAATGTGACGGCCAATTATTTGAAAGCAGAAGACAGGAATACAGAACTGATGCTCCGCAGAGCCCATCAGGCGTCTGCCTGGACGATTAACTCAGCGATGGCTGCTTCTTTCTTCAATAGAATTTCCTTGCTCTGGCTCAAGCAGATGCGAGCCAGAATCCCAACCACCGACCTCCAGACTCATGAGGACATCGACAACCTGATAGCGGCGGCAGAATTCTCTGCAGATGCCACCCTGAATGCGGCCAAGTTCGCTTCCAGGACCATCGGCTCCTCCGTGACAACCAGACGTCTGCTATGGCTCCGTCCCTGGCAGTCAGACAACAGGTTGAAGTGGAAGTTGGCTTGGTGCCCCTTCAAAGGTGACAAGCTATTCGGAGAGGCCTTAGAGCCTTTACTCGTAGAGACCAAAGACAAAAAGAAAGTCCTACCCTCTATCACCAAACGGACTGGTCAGAAATCCTCGCCCTACTCACAACCGCAGAGGGCATACTTCCAGCGACCTGATAGGTCCGGATATGGAGACAGGAGCAGGAAGCAGTTCCAATCCAAACGCCCAATTCGAGGCAACGGAAGGCGGTCTTTGACTCGCACCTCCAGAAGTCTTCAGAGCCAAGCCTCCAGAGGACCAGCAGCGACTGGGGATTGTAGTCCCAAAGGCTTTGATGAGGTGGAGAGTGATTCTCTACCTAATACGACTCAACAAAGATCTGGTATACAAGAGATTCAACATCCAGTCCATACTGGAGAGCATCCGGGTGGGCGACACCCTGAGGTCAATAGATCTCACAGAAGCACAACTGCACGTCCCTATATTGCTGACTCACCAACGATGGATATGCAACGCGAATCAGCTTTGCCAGTACAGAGCGCACATGAAGATACTAGCTCACCTCATGACTATCCCTATTCCCGTCCAACGCTATCTGGCCGACATGTGGATCGAATCCGCCTCTCGCCTCCGCGCAACAGGGGATCTTCTCTTCATGATCCGGGTCCTTCAGGGTCCTTCAGAGAACCAGGGATTCACAGTCAACCACGACAAGGGCCACTTGCCTCCTACCGACAGGATGCTCCACCTAGCAGCATCTATAGAGACGACATGCATAGCTTTCCGGTCCCAGGAGAGCATCAGCGCTCTGGTGAACCGGATCCGATCGGACCGACCGGTGCCTCTCGTCCTCGTCTCACAATTGTTAGGCAAGACAGTGAACTGCGTCTCCATCGTTCCCGGGGCACGTCTGGATACCAGGAACCCACAATGGTTCCTCCTGCCTACCCAGAAATCCAGCAGGAGCAATTCAACTATCGGAGACCGAGTCCCACCAGAAGTCCTCCAGTGGCAGATATCACCGACCGCAACCAGGGGATGTCCATTCAAGGAAACGAACCATTCTGTGATCGCTATGGACGTCCCTATGCTTGGTTGAACAGCCCAGCTAGAGGCCCACATCGCAGAAGGGCGGTGGACAGAAGAGGAATGACGAACCAACGTCAACCGGCAAGCGATCCAAGCAGGCCACGTAGCCCTCTGAGAGATATAGACGAGCGTGTCTGGCCACCACATACTTATCCTAGCAGAGAACGTAGCCACCAAGACCCATAGGAACGTCAAGGGAGCACCCACTCCAGGTACCTCATGCAAGAAGCTGGGCACTTGGGACAATGGGCAGAAGGGCATCTCCTATCCGTGCGAGCAGAACTTAAGTGCCCCGTCCGCCCCGTTTTGGTCCAAGCAGGCATCCATGAGCTTCCTGCGGCCAAAAAATGGGCCACCACGGAGGGAATCCACACCCCACTTGCCCCGTTTTAGCCCCAACAGGCCTCCCTGCAAACATCTGGTACCAAAAAGGGCGTGGGGGGGAGCTGCACACCCCATGCTCTGTTTGGGCCCAGCAGTCGTTCCTTTAGTTTCATGGGACCAAGAACAGACTATGGGTGGATGGATGCTGTGCACACTCCCATTACCCGCTTTGGGCCTAGTAAACTTCCCTGAAGCCTCCTAAGGCCAAAAACAGGATTTGGGGGGGGGGGGGGGTTGCTTCACGCGAATGCCCCATTTTGGACCTCCCTGCTGTTACAGGTGTTATGTCTGCCTTGCATGCAGCTTTATTCCTCTTTAGCCTCCATCTCTATTGTTTTGTGATTCCCATTTGCTCCTGAGAGGCACTTCCTGTTCCTGTTGTTTACCTGTAGTTAAATTCTTGATGGTTTCTTACATGTTTTTTAAAGTGCATTTTGCGTGAAACTTCTTGAAACACCTGCAGCCTCTTTTGAAGTGATAACCCGGTCCCTTTCTTGCAGATCCACTCGGAGAGACGGCGCCAAAGAGCAGAGTCATCCTAAGAACTGGTCGTACGGGTAGCCCGTCTTTCGACTGGCGTGGCGTGGGTCTCATAGACTTTGGTGGAAACCTCACGGAAGAGGCTTCTTCATTTCTTTCCCAAGGCTTTTATGGTGGGGAGCATTCCTTCCCCCCCAACTTCGAAATTTATATCCTCATCTTCTATCTCCACAAGTGAGGTCCAGTGAGTTCTCAGCTGATATATCCCAGCTCTCCTTTCCTCGATCCGTGTTTTGAGTTTGGAATGATGCTAGTGTCGTAAGTTGAGGACTGCCAAAAAGAAAAATATTCCTCTCTGTCCTTCCACACGCACATTTTTCTGGTCTTTTCCTTTCTTCCCCGCCACCCAAAAGTCCCCCTCGCCCACAATTTATCTTCAAACTAACTTAATTCTTGAGGTTCCTTTTCTTGCTTCTAACATTAAGCTGATCAGGGCAGGCGAGAGGCTAATCAGCACCTCGCCAAATCGAGGGGGTGGGGTAGACCTGGGGGGGAAAGGATCCAGCTTGCATCACACAACGCCACCATTGTCTTGTTTGTGGGTTAGTCATAGAATAAAGTTCCTTCACCTTTTGTTTTAATGGGTTCAAAGACACACAGACCCCAATCCTTCCCACCCGAACCCCGGGGGCTTAGATGCCAGGGAGCTTCCCACTTTTCCACCCCGCATGACTTCGACTCTCGCTAATTTTCCCTCAATCTCCTCTGTTATATTGCATAGTGTGTCCAATAGCCAATAAAAGGTCGGATTTAGAACCAAAAAAAAGTCTCTTGCGCTTCTTGGAAAACGAAAAGAAGACCATGTAAATGGCACAATGAAGGATCTTGTGGGTGGAGGAGGTAGCCGACTCGGCCTCGGAGGCAGGACGGGTGTCGTTTTTAGGATACCAGGGGTGAAACTGGCAACGGACCCCGGTGGCTTACAGCCTTGAAGCCCCACCGGACAACTCGATCCAGGCACCTAGCAGGTGCAGCAGGACCCTGAGTAGATCTAGGATCCTTTGCAAATCGTCCTTAAAAACCTACAAGGGATCCCGCTGTCGGATGACGGCTTGGACGCTGCAGAAAGAAAACATATTTTTCTACCTCCGGTGCCTTTTCCCCACCTCTATCGTGTGGGCTACTAATCCCCATCGTCCCCTGGCTGTGCGTGATAGGCGGTGTAGTCCAGCCCTTTTCAGGCCCACAGCTGGGAAACAGCTTTTCAATGCAGCTTAAAAATCCCAGTGGAACGGAGGGGGGAAGGAAGGAAACGGAAGTAGGAAAAGAAAGGAGTGATAAAGAAAAAAGGAAGGAAGGAGAAGAAGAAAGGGAAGGATGGATGGGGGAAAGAAAGGAAGGAAAAAGAAAAGGAGGAAGAATGAAAGCAAGAAAAAAAATATTTTGCTTTCAGGCAGTTAGTGCATGTGGGCGTGTCTCTAAACCTTCGTGGGCGGGGCTAAGGAGCCCCGCCTCCTGGGATTCAGGCTAATTTCACTCTTCGTACCCTGCTCGGGCTCTTCGATTCGTGGATCCTTCCTTCGTTTCCCCCCTCCCTCCCCTCCGAAATGGTCGCGCCCGCTCTGCCCGCAGCGGCTTCCTTACAATTTTCCAATAGAAGCGCTGCGGATGGGAGGTTAGGGCCCGGGCGAGACCATCCGACCGGCCGGTCGGGGGTGGGCGCGGGGAAAGTGGCCGAAGTTGGCACTGATTTTCAGCGGAAATCGGGCCAAGAGTCGTTAAAAAGCCAGTAAAAATAATAATAAATAAAAACGAATGTTTATAAAAGGAAGGGGAGCGTGTCCCCAAAAAATAATAGTTATGAGGAGAATGGCGTTCAGGGAGGAAAGGGGGCGGGCCCTCCGCATGATGGGCAGGGTGGGTGGCCTATTCCATCCTCCGAGTGTGCGGAGAGAGGGAGAAGGCGGGAAAGGGGTTAACGCTGCCTCCCTCCTTCACCTCAGGCAGGCAGCCAATCGGGTCTCCGCAGCGTCTCCTTCCCTCAGTTCTCCGCTTCAGACTCTCTGAGGAGAACCGGAGAGTGGCCACCCCACCCCCTCTCCTCTAGGATAGCCCCTCTGGGCCATGGAGCCTCCCAAGGAGCCGGTGAATGGGGGAGGGCTGGATCCGGCCGTCCCCAGGCCTGGCGTGGCCAAGGGATCCCCCTCCACGCCCAAGCCGGCCCCGGCTAAAGTCTTGCCCAAGACCCGGGCCAAGGCTCCGCTCTCCAAGAAGGCCCCGAAGGCCGCCCAAATTCCCCCCAAGGCTTTAGATGCAGCAGCAGAAAAGGAGCAGGAGCGCCCCCGTGTGGCTTCCCAGCCGGTGCAACCTTTAACGGAGGTAGGTGAGACGCCTAGCCCCGCTTGTCCACCAGATGGCGCCAGAGAAGAACTGTCTCAGCCCCAGCTCCCAGTGATGGAGCCCGCTCAGCCGACGTCCCTTCCTCCTGCTTCGACTCCGCTCCTGTCGGAAAGTCCTTCGGAGGAGCCGGCTGCTAAGAAGGCAAAGCCTGTTATCCCAGAGGCTGCTGTCTCTCCTGCGGCAGCGGAACTCCGCCCGACAGAGGCCCAGGAGCCGGAACTGACCCCGCAGATGAGACGGATCATCTCAGAGGCCATCGCTCAGGGCATTGCTGCTAGCATCCAACAACACCGCCCGGCTTCTTCTGCAGCCTCCGACAACGCCTTACGCCAGGGGCAGGCTGCTCCTTCTATGAACACCCCAGAAACCCTCGGCAAAGAATTGCCACTGTCTGGGGACAAAGGAGGGAATCCAAACACCCCTGCCTTCGTACGTCTCTTCAGCCCTGACTTGTTTACAATGCTTCTCCAGAAAGCCAAGGCTGCTGCTGGGATAGAAGCAGATCCAGCCACCTGTGATACCGCCTTATCTTTCCCCAATAATTTGCTGTTCTCAGAGCCCACCACAGATAAGGAGGAGATCCCCTGCCCGAATTTTTTTCTGGATCTTGTACAGCGACAATGGGCCGCACTAGGGAAGGGTCCAAACCCAAGCACGAATGACAAACGGTTTTATAATGTGGGCCCAAACCTCACAGCGACATTAGAACCACCAACAATTGACGAGCCCGTGGCGACCTATGCCGCCTCCACCATTCTCTCTACCAACATGAACGATGCTTTGAATCCTGAAGAGAAGAGAACGGAAATGACGCTTGTCATAGGCCATAAGTCGGCTGCTTGGGCGGTTAAGTCTGCGATGGCCGCGTCCTTCTTCAATAGAACTTCCTTGCTCTGGCTCAAACAGATGCAAGCCAGAATCCCAGCCACCGACCTCCAGACTCACGAGGACATCAACAACCTGATAGCAGCGGCAGAATTCTCTGCAGATGCCACCCTGAGTTCGGCCAGGTTTGCTTCCAGGGCCATTGGCTGCTACGTGACAGCCAGACGGCTGCTGTGGCTCCGTCCCTGGCAGTCAGACATGACGTTCAAGTGGAAGTTGGCCTGTACTCACTTCAAAGGTGAAAAGCTATTTGGAGAGGCCTTAGAGCCTATACTCATAGAGACCAAAGACAAAAAGAAAGTCCTACCCTCTATGTCCAAATGCGCTGGCCAGAAATCCTTGCCCTACATTCGGAAGCCTTCCGTAAAAGCAGCGAACACCGCACATAACTTCTCACAACCACAGAGGGCATATTTCAAGCAACATGATGGCCAATCCGTTAGGCCTGGACATAGAGGCAGGAGGAGGAAGCAGTCCCAATCCAAACGGCGGTTCTTCCCTCGCTCCTCCAGAAGTCGTCAGAGCCAAGACTCCAGGGGACCAGCAGCAACTGGGGATTGTAGTCCCAAAGGTTTCGAGGAGGTAGGAAGCAATTCTCCACCTAAAAAGACTCAACAAATATCTGGTATTCAAGAGATTCAAAATCCAGTCCATACTGGAGAGCATCCAGGTGGGCGAGTTTCTGACGTAAATAGATCTCATGGAATCGTATCTACAGGTCACCATGTTGCTGACTCACCAACGATTTCTATGGATATGCAACACAAACCAGCTTTGCCAGTTCAGAGCCCACACAAAGATACTAGCAACGTTCTCCTCTCACCTCAGAACTATCTCTATTCCCGTCCAACTCTATATGGCCATGTGGATCAAATCCTCACCTCACCTCCATGCCACAGAGAACCTACTCATCACGATCAGAGTTCTTCAGTGTCTTTCAGGGAATCTGGCATTCAGAGTCAACAACAACAAGAAACACTTGACTCCTACCAACAGGATGCTCCACCTAGCAGCATCTATAGAGATGACATGTATAGTTTTCTGATCCCAGGACCGCCAGGACAGCATCAGCACTCTGGCGAACAGGATTCGATTGTGCCAAACATTGCCTCTCGACCTCGTCTTACAATTGTTAGGCAAGACGGTGTCGTCCGTCTCCATTGTTCCCGGGGCATGTTTGCATACCAGGACCTTACAGAGGTTCCTCCTGCCTACCCAGAAATCCAGCAGGAGCAATTCAACTATCGCAGACCGAGTCCCATCACAAGTCGTTCAGGGGTGGAGGTCACCGAGCGCAACCAGGGGATGTCCATTCAAGCAGCCGAACCATCTCACCACAGCTATAGGCGCCAGTATGCTCAGCTGGAGAGCCCAGATAGAAACCCAGATGGTAGAAGGCCATTGGACAGAAGAGGAATGACCAACCAACATCAACCGGCAAGAGATCCAAGCAGGACACATAGCCCTCCGACGGATCCAGACCACCATCGCTGGCCACCATATATTGATCCTAGCAGAGAACGTAGCCACCAAGGCCCATATGAACCACCAAGGGAGCACCCACTCGAGGTACTTCATGTGAGAAGCTGGGCACTTGGGGCACTGGGCAGAAGGGCATCTCCTATCTGTGCGAGCTGAACATAACTCGGGAACATCCAATGTACAGGAGCCCCATTTTGGGCCTAACAGGCCTCCCTGCAGCCTCCTGGGGCCAAAAGCAGGCTGATGGGTTTCCCCATGAAAAAAGGATACTTTAAATTTCTAGTCATCATGGCAGCTGAGCAAGCTCAAATACCTAAATTCTCACTCAAGGGCAGAGGGGGGACTTGATTCTGCTTTCTTCAAAAATGGGGTACATTTATTTCCCCTCTTGGCGATAATCTGGGGTTGCCCAGGTCTTTATTTATAGGGGGGAATATCTGGACCAAATGTAATTTCTAATGTTGGATTTTCCCCCTTACCGGAGGGATCCCCCTTGTGGAGTACTGTCAGTACAGTGGAAGCCATTTAAAGGCACAGCAGGCTGCATTTTAACAGAACACATACCGAGAAAGGTGTTAGGGGTGTCTTTCCCCAGAGTATTTGTCTCCAGAGTAGGTCATCTGTGTACCATGTTTGGTTGAAATTGCTTGAGGCGTTCTAGAGTTATGCTGCAACATACACACATACACACACACATTTTTATATACAGTATATAGGTTAGGGAAACTCTCCCTCTTCCCCAATGTCATTAAAACAGTATAATTCTCACAAATGCACCTAAAACCTCACATGATCACGGATTCTCAGTCAACAACGAGATCCATTTGTCTCCTACCTATAGGATATCGACTACCGGAGACAGGATCCCATCAAAGGTCCTCCAGTGGTGGATGCCACCATGCACAACCAAGGGATGAGCTTTCAAGAAACCGAACTGCCTCGTTCCAGAGGCCGGTTTTCTCAGCGGCAGAGCCCAGATAGAGATCCAGATGGCAGAAGGCCAGCGGACAACAGAGGAATGACGTACCAACGTCAACCGGGAAGAGCTCAAATCAGGCCACGGAGCTCGCGAAACGATCCATACCACCATCGCCAGTCATCACCTACTGATTCCAGCAGAAAACGTAGGCAGTAGGACCAATGTGGACCTCCAAGGGAGCACCCACTCCAGGTAACTCATGTGGGACGATGGGCAATTGGGACACTGAGCCGAAGGGCATCTTCTATCTGTGACAGCAGAATTTAACCCCCTCCCCGTTTTGGGCCTAGCAGGCATCCATGAGCCTCCTGCGACCAAAAATGTTCTGTGGGGGTTGCTTCATCCCCAATGCCCCATTTTGGGCCTAGAAGGCTTCCCTGCTGTTACAGCTGTTATGTCAGCCTTGTGGAGTGATCACCTGCTCCCTTTCTTGCAGATCCACTCGAGGAGACGGCGCCAAAGAGCAGAGCCATCCTAAAAACTGGGCGTACGGTTTGCCTGTCTTTTAATCGGCGGGGCGAGTGGTGGAAATCTCAAGGGAAGAGCCTTCTTCATTTTCTTGCCAAGTTTTTTGTCAGGAACCATTCCTCCCCCCTCTTCAAAATTTATATCCCCATCTTATACATCCAGGTGTGACCTCCAATGAGTTTTTAGCTGATGTGTCTGAGCTCTCTTTTCCTTGATCTGTGTTTTGGGTTTCAAATGATGCCAGTCGTAAAATGAGGACTGCTGAAAAGAAAAATATTCCTCTCTGCCTTTCCACATGCACATTTCTCTAGCTGCGTCCCTTCTTCCTTTCTTCCTCCCTCCCCCCGCCCACCAAAAAGAAACCCATGCAGAAATTTATCAACGAACTGACTTAATTCTTGGGGTACCCTTTCTTGCTTCCAATGTTAAGCCGATCAGGGCAGGCGAGAGGCTAAATCAGCACTTCGCCAAATCCAGGGCGGTGGGGTGGGGAAGGTCTGCGGATAAATGATCCAGCTTGCATCACACAACTCCACAATTTTCTTGTTCGTGGGTTAGTCACAATAAAATCCCTGCAGGTTTCATTTTAATGGGTTCAAAAGCCCATTAAATATACCCCCCCCCAAACCTTCCCACCCCAGTCACTTAAATGTCAGGAAGCTGCCCACTTTTTCTTCACATGACTTCCATGCTCACTAATTTTCCCTGGATCTTTTTCTGTTGTATCGCACTGTGTGTCCAACAGCCAATAAAAGGACGGATTTAGAACCCCAAAAAGTCTCTTGAACCGCTCTGGAAAACCAAAGGGTAATGGGATCGCTCTGCAGGGGCCGGATGAGATTACGGGAAGAGAGTCTTTGAGTTTCTCGGCCTCTGTCTCAGAGCCTGGCCTGCTTTGCAGGGCTGTTGTGTGGCAAAGTAAGAGTATCCCCGATCGGCTTCCCTTCTTTGGAATTCTCCCCCGAAAAGAAGACCATGTAAATCACGCAATAAAGGATCTTGTGGGTGGAGGAAGTAGCCGATTCAGTCTCCGAGGCAGGACGGGTGTCGTTTTGAGGATATCCTTTGCAAATCATCCTAAAAACCTACAAGGGATCCCAATGTCGGATTACAGCTTGGTAGCAGCAAAAAAAAAAAAAAAAGATGGTCCTTATTTTCCCACCTCCTGCATCTTTTCCCTCATCTACAGCATATGGGCTAGTAATCCCTATCGTCCCTGGCTGTGCGTGATGGGCGGTGTTGTCCAGTGCTGCGTTTTCAGGCCCAGAGTCGGGAAAGAGCTTTTCAATGGAAGACGCAGCTTAGAAATGCCAGTGGAAGGGAGGGAGGAAGGAAAAGAAAGAAGAAAAGAAAGAGGGAGAGAGGAGCAATAGGAAAAGAAGGAAGGAATGAAAGAAAAAGAAGGAAGGAGCAAGGGAGAGGGCATTGGGAAGGAAGGAGCAAAAGAAAAGGAAAGACAGAATGAAAAAGAAAGGAAGGGGCAAAAGAAGGGAATGAAAAAAAAGGAAGGAGAAGAAAAGGTGAGAAGGAGCGAGAGAGAGGCCATTAGGAAGGAAGAGAGGAAGAAGAAAAAGAAGAAGGAAGGAAAGAGAACAAAGAAGAAAAAAAGATGGAAGGAGAAAAAAAGGAGGAAGGAAGCATGGAGGAAAAGGAAGGAAGGATAAAGGAAGAAAGAAAAACCTGTCCTCGGGCAGCTAAAGTACGTGGGCGTGTCCCCAAACCTTCGTGGGCGGGGCGACGAAGAAACGCGCCTCCTAACGTGATTCAGGCTAATATCACTCTTCCTACGCTGTAGGGGCGATTCGATACATGGGCCCTTCCTCTCCCCCTCCTCCTCCGAAATGGTCGCGCCTATTCGGCGCGCGGCGGAGGTTCCCATTGGTGCGAGGGAGGCGGAAGCGCTGCGGATGTGACGTTGACGCCCGGCGAGACCATCCTGGCGGCCGGGTGGGGGGGGTGAGAACCCAGGGAAAGGGTAACTCTGCCTCTCTCCTCCTCCTCCTCAGACAGGCAGCCAATCGATTCTCCTCTCCTTTCCCCGCTTCAGACGCCGATCCCCTCAGGAGACCCAGAGGGACCCCCCCTCCTTCTCCAGGATAGCCCCCACCGGCCATGGAGCCTCCCAAGGAGCCAGTGAGTGGGGGAGGGCTGGATCTGGCCGACCCCAAGCCTGGCGTAGCCAAGGGAGCCCCCTCCACGCCCAAGCCGGCCCCGGCCAGAGCCTCGCCCAAGACCCGGGCTAAGGCGCCGCCCGCTAAGAAGGCCCCGAAGGCCGCTCAAAAACCTCAAAAGGCTTTAGACACGGGAGACGTTGCAGCGGGAAAGGAGCAGGAGCGCCCCCCTGTGGACGAAGCTGCCCCTTGCAACGCTTCCCAGCCGTTGCAGCCTCCAACGGAGGCAGGTGAGACGCCTAGCCCCGCTTGTCCACCAGATGCCGCGGGAGAGCAACTTTCTCAGCCCCAGCTCCCAGTGATGGAGCCCGCTCAGCCGACGTCCCTTCCTCCTGCTTCGACTCCGCTCCTGTCGGAAAGTCCTTCGGAGGAGCCGGCTGCTAAGAGGGCAAAGCCTGCCACCCCAGAGGCCGCCTTCCCTCCTGCGGCATCGGGACTCTGTCCAAAGAAGAGCGAGGAGCCAGGCAAGCAACAACACCAGCCGGCGGCCTCTCCAGCCTCCGACAACGCCTTACGGCAGGGGCAGATCAATGAGGGACCTAAAGACTTGCCGATGTGTGGGGACAAAGGAGAGACTCCAGATCCCCTTAGCAACAAATCTCTCTTCAACCCTCTCTCGTTTAAGACGCTTCTCCAGAAAGCCAAGGCCACTGCTGGGATAGAAGCGGATCCAGCCCCCTTAGATCCGGTCTTACAGGACCCCAATATTTTATTGTTCTCAGAGCCCACCACAGTTAGGGAAGAGATCCCCTGCCCCAAATTTTTCATGAGTATCTTACAGCGACAATGGGAAAAACCAAACTATTTTATGAACCCGGGCGTCAATGAGAGACGATACTACAATATGGACTCGGACCTCATGGATGTATTAAAAATTCCAACAGTCGATGGGCCTGTGGTGGCGTTAGTCTCCCCCACCAGGCTCCCCTCCTCACCGGCCGATCAATTGCCCTCAGATGAGAAGAGAATAGAAACGTTGCTCCGCAAAGTCAATGTGTCGGCTGCCTGGGTGATTAAGTCAGCAATGGCTGCGTCCTTCTTCAATAGAACTTCCTTGCTTTGGCTCAAAGAGATGCAAGCCAGAATCCCAGTCACCGACTGCCAGACTCACGAGGATATTAACAACCTGATAGCAGCGGCAGAATTCTCTGCAGATTCCACCCTGAATTCGGCCACATACGCTTCCAGGACCATCGGCTCCTCCGTGACAGCCCGACGAATGCTGTGGCTCCGTTACTGGAAGTCAGACAATTTGGCCAAGTGGAAGTTGGCCTGTTCCCCCTTCAAAGGAGACAAGCTATTCGGAGAAGCCTTAGAGCCTTTACTCGTAGAGAACAAAGACAAAAAGAAAATCTTACCCTCTATGTCCAAACATGCTAACCAGAAACCCTCGTCCAACTTTCAGAAGCCTCCCTTCAGAAGAGCGGACAACGCATACAACTTCTCACAGCCGCATAAGAAGGCATACGTCCAGCGACCTGATCGCCAATCCGATAGAGCCCGATATGGAGACAGGAGCAGGCAGCAATTCCAATCCAAACGGCCATTTCGAGGCAATGAAAGTCAGTCCTTCCCTAGCTCCTCCCGAAATCTGCATAGCCAACCCTCCCAGAACCAACCCTCCAGAGGACCAGAAGCGACTGGGGATTGTCGTCTCAAAGGATTCAAAGAGGTGGAGAGCGATTCTCGAATTAAAAATACTCAACAAGCATCTGGTATACAAGAGATTCATAATGCAGTCCCTCCAATCCATACTGGACATTATCCGGGTGGCCGACTTCCTGAGGTCAAAAGATCTCACGGAAACATACCTGCACGTCCCTATATTGTCGACTCACCAACGATTTCTACGGATATGCTACACAATATGCCAGTACACAGCCCTCAAGAAGATAGTAGCTACACTCTCGGCTCACCTCAGGGCTATCCCTATTCCCGTCCAACGCTATCAGGACAACATGTTGATCGAATCCTCTCACCTCCAGGCCATAGTGGACCTCCACATCATGATCAGGGTCCTTCAGGGTCCTTCATGGAATCCGGGATTCACAGTCAACCACGACAAGAGCCATTTGCCTCCTATAGACAGGATGCTCCACCTAGCAGCATCTATAGAGACGACATCATGCATAGTCTCCCTGTCCCAGGACCGCCAGCACAGCATCAGCGCTCTGGTGAACCGCTTCCGATCGGGCCGACCATTGCCTCTCGTCCTCGTCTCACAATTGTTAGGCAAGATGGTGTCCTGCGTCTCCATCTTTCCCGGCCCACGTCTGCATACCAGCACCCAGATGGCAGACGGCCAGTAGTCATAAGAGGACTTGCGAATCAACTTCAACTGGCAGGGGCTCAAAGCATGCCACGTAGTACTCCGATGGATCCGAACCCCCATCTCCAGCCACCATATACTGATCCTATCATACAACATAGCCACCAAGACCCATATGAACCACCAAGGGAGCAACAACTACGCCAGGTACCTCATGTGAGATGCCCAGCACTCAGGGCACTGGGCAGAAGGGCATCTTCTATCCATGGGAAAAGAAGATAACTCATGTACAGGTGTTCCTTTTGGGACTACAGCCTCCTGAGACCAAATAAGGGCTTCGGGAGAGGGCGGGGAGCTGCATGACCCGATGGCTAATTTTGGGTGTAGCAGACCTCCGTGTAGCTTACTGGTACCAGAAATGGGCCATGGGAGGGGGCTGTAACTTCCCGCCCTGTTTTAGGCCACACAGGCCTCCTGCAGCCCCATGGAACCAAAAACAGGCCGCGAAGGGGGAGGCCCTCCCCTTTTGGCCTAACAGGCGGCCTTGCAGTCTCAAGGTACCAAAAAGGAGTCGGGGGTGGTGGTGGAGACGCCCCCCCCCCCCCATGGCTCAATTTGGGACTAACAGGCCTCTCTGAAACCTCCTGCAACAAAAAATGGGGCGCGGAAGGTGGGCAGCTCCACGGCCCTATGCCCAGTTTTGGATATATCCGGCCTCTTTGCAGGTTCCTGGGATCAAAAAGGAGCCACGGGGAGTAGGCCTGCACTGCCCCCAGCCCCATTTTGAGCCAGTATACCTCCCCGCAGCCTCCTGGGGTCAAAAATGGGAGGTGTGTAAGAACTAGATGAAAAGTATTTATTGTATTTTGTTTTATTCTCTCCTGTGCACCGCTCTGAATCCCTTCGGGGAGATAGGGCGGTTTATAAATCCAAATAATAAATAAATAAATAAAATAAATAAATAAATAAACAGGCCGATGGGTTTCTCCGTGAAAAAAGGAGACTTTAATTTTCTAGTCCACGTGGCAGTTATTTATAGGGAGAAATATCTCCCCGAGGGGTGTTAAGACTGTCTTACCCCCACAGTATTTGTTTCAGTATATAGATTAGGAAAACTCCCCAAATGTCATAAAAACAGTATAATTCTCACAAACACACCGAAAATCTCACATGATCAATGGATTCTCAGTCAACAACAATAAGAGCCATTTGTCTCCTACCGACAGGATGTTGACTACCGGACACAGGATCCTCCAGTGGTGGACGTCACCCAGTACAACCAGGCAAAGCACATTGAAGAAACCGAACCGTCTCGCTATCGCTCCGGAAGCTTTTCTCAGCTGGAGAGCCAAGATAGAGATGCAGATGGCAAAAGGCCCGTGGATAGAAGAGGAACGACGCAAGAACATCAACCGGTAAGAGCTCAAAGCAGGCCATGGAGCCCATGAAAGGATCCGGACTACCATCGCCGGTCACCACGTACTGACCCTAGCAGAGAACGTAGCCCCCAGGTCCCAGATGAACCACCAAGGGAGCACCCACTCCAGGTACCTCATGCAAGAAGCCGGGCAATTAAGGTACTGGGAAGAATGGCACCTCCTATCCGTGTGAGAACATAACTCAGGAACATCCAATCTACAGGCACCACGTTTTGGGCCCAGGAGGCCTCTCTACAGCCTCCTGGGACCAAAAACGGGCTGCGGAGTGTTTGTGCCCACCCACCCCTGCAATTTTGTGCCAAGCCAGCCTCCCTGCAGTCACCTGGCACATAAACAGGCCATGAGGGGGTTGCTCCACCCCCAAAGGCCCACTTTGGCCCCAGCAGGCCTCCCTTCTGTTTTTCGGAGTTTCAGGCCCACCTTTTTCCCTCAAAAAAGAGGGTAAAAATCTGGGTGTATCTTATACACTGAATGCAGGCTTTTTGGCCTTCCGAAACCTCACCCCCTTGGCAAAAATGGATGTGCAGAAGGGTTGGGAGGCTTGCAAAGTGCTCCTGGGTGCTGGGAAGGGCCACTTTTTGCTCGTTTTTGCCCCCCCCCCCGCAGCAGGAGCACTCTACAAGCCTCCCAAAACTTTGCATGCCCCCCTCGTACGTTGCAAGCATGAGATTTCTAAACTCACTCCTCGCAATCTCCTAAAAACTCATGTAATCCTCAGTCAACAACAAATTTGTTTGTCTTCTGATAGGATACTGACTACCGGAGACCGAGTCCCATCACACGTCCTCCAGGGGCGGATGTCATCGACCGCAACCAGGGGAAGCACGTTCGAGAAACCGAATCGTCTCGCCATCGCTCCGGAGGCCGGTTTTCTCGGCTGGAGAGCCCCGATAGAGACCGAGATGGCAGAAGGTCAGCGGACAGAAGAGGAACGACGCAAGAACGTCAATCAGCAAGAGATCGAAGCAGGCCACGGAGCCCTCAAAAGGATCGAGATCACCATGATCGCCGGTCACCACGAACTGATTCTAGCAGAAAACGTAGGCACTAGGACCCAGATGAACCGCCAAGGGATCGTCCACTCCAGGTACCTCATGCGAGAAGCCGTGCGGTTGGGACACTAGGCAGGAGAGCTCCTATCCGTGTGAGCAGAACATAACTGCCACCCCCCCACAATGCCCCAGTTCCCTGCTGTTATAGGCACTTCCATTTGTTTATATGTATTTACATTGTTGATGGCTTGTTTAACGTTTTAAATGCATTTTGATTAAAACTACTTGAAACACCTGCAGCCTCCTGGGACCAAAAATGGGCCACGGGAGGGGGCACCTCTCACGCATCCCCCGTACAGGTGCACACAATCCCTGCGCATGCGTGTGCATCTCTCGCAGGCGCTCCCCCCCCCCCCCCATTTCCCAAATCAGGCTTGTCTTAATGGCTGCAGGGTTTTGCTCCAAAACTGATGAAGTGTGTTGTAAAGTCAGAGGTGACTCACTTAATGACCACAGTGGGAAGTTCTGGTTCTGATTTTAGTCATAAGTGATGGACTATTGTATCCCTTGTATGCAAAAATGAAAGAATTGTTTTGACTGCAAAAATAAATTTTTTGACTGTAAAAATAAGAATATTTTTGTTTGTAAAAATAAAACCTTTTGGATTGTAACATCTTGAGCAAAATCTCTTTTTTTACTGCTCGCTTCGCAGGCCCAGAAACAAGTAGTAGAAATTTTGCTTCAGAAATCGCAAGACAACACCTTCCTGCAGCAGAATTGCCGCGACCTCCTGGCACAAACCAAGTGCAAGGGGAAGCCAGAACGTGTTTCGGGCTTAAAACCATTGCGGTGACTCCCTTAACAACAGAAACAACAAGCTCAGTTGTGGTCGTAAATCGAGGGCAAACTCCGCTGTAGTGTGCAAGGCGAACCCTGTCAACATAACGATCGGTTTCCCCTTGAAAAAGGGAGACTTTAAGTTTCCAGTGCTCTGGAGGAAGCTCGAATAACTACATTCTCATATTGGTGGGTGGGGGAGGACAGGAACGGGACGGGACTTGATTCTACTTTCTGCAAAAGCCGGACACATTTATTTCTCCACTAGAGTATAACCCGGCATTGTCCAGGTATTTATTTATAGGGGGGGGGGGGAATAAAGGATGTTGTGAGTGGCAGAAGTAGCCAATTCTGGAGGAAGGAAAGAAAAGATAGGAGGGAGGGAGGGAGGCAGGAGCAAGAAAAGAAAAGGAAGGATGGAAAAGGGAGGGAGGCAGGAGCAAAATAAAAGAAGAAAATGAAGAAACGAAAAACAAATAGAAGGAAGAAGAAATGGAAGGAAGCAGCCCAATCAGTGCCAACCTTGCAGAGGCAAGTGAAGGGTGGGATGGGGGCTTGGTAGGCACTCCATCATGCAAACGGCCCGCCCATATTTTCTTTTGCACATGCACCCCTTATTTTTAAAATGTATATTTTTAAAATTTTTACTAGCTTTGGCTTTGGATTTCACCAAACTTTGAAAAACAGCACCAGCGGTGGACACGGCGGCATGGCGCAAAAGGCAACTTTTTAATGCTTCAATCCACGAATCGAAGCGCAGCAGTAGTGTACAAGCGGAAATTAAGTCAGAATCACGGAAGGAGGCGGGCTGCTTCTTCACCACGCACATGAAAGTTTGTGGACACGCCCACATATATTACCGGCCTGAGATAGCAATAAAAGATTTTCTTTCTACTTCATTTTTTTTATTCCTTTCTTTTTCCTTATTTCCTTTCCTTTTCCTTCCTTTTCGTTTTCTCCCTCCCTCCCTTCCACTGGCATTTCTAAGCTGTGTCTTCCATTGAAAAGCTCTTTCCCAGCTGTGGGCCTGAAAAGGAAGGGCGGGTCTACACCACCCATCATGCACAGCCAGGGAGGACGCAGCCCACGTGCAGGAGGTAGAAAATACATTTTCTTTCTGCAGCTTCCAAGCCGTCATCTGACAGCGGGATCCCTTGTAGGTTTTTAGGACGATTTGCAAAGGATTCTGGATCTACTCAGGGTCCTGTTGCCAGGTGCCAGGACCAAGTTGTCCAGTGGGGCTTCAAGGCTGTAAGCCACCAGGGTCCGTTGCCAGTTTCACCCTTGGTATCCTCAAAACGACACCCGTCCTGCCTCCGAGACAGAATTGGTTACTTCTTCCACCCACAAGATCCTTTATTGTGTGATTTACATGGTCTTCTTTTCAGAGCAGGATTCGAAAGAAGCGAAGCAGATCTTGGATACTTACTTTGCCACACAACAGCCCTGCAAAGCAGGCCAGGCTGAGAGTCATAGGCCGACAAACTCAAAGGTGCTCTTCCTGTAATCTCATCCGGCCCCTGCAGATCGATCCCACTACCCTTCCATTTTCTAGAACGGTTCAAGAGACTTTTTTTGGTTCTAAATCAGTCCTTTTATTGGCTGTTGGACACACAGTGCAATATAACAGATGAGATTCAGGTAAAATTAGTGTGCATGGAAGTCATGCGGAGAAAAAGTGGGAAGCTCCCTGACATCTAAGCCCCCGGGGTAGGGGTGGAAAGGATTAGGGTGTGTTTTGAACCCATTGAATAAAAGTGTATATCTAAAACAAACAAGACAATTGTGGCATTGTGTGAAGCATGCTGGATCATTTCTCCACAGGTCTCCCCCCACCCCCACCCTCCCAAGTTGGTGAAGTGCTGATTAGCCTCATGTTTGCCCCTAATCGGCTTAATGTTGGAAGCAAGAAAGGGGACCTGAAGAATTAAGTATATTTGAAGATAAATTTGTGGGTGGGTGGGTTTTTTTTGCGGTGGGTGGAAAAAGGGACGAGGCCAGAGAAATGTGTATGTGGAAGGACAGAGGGATATTTTTATTTTCAGCAGTCCTCGATTTACAACACTAGCGGCATTTCAAACCCAAAACACGGATCAAGGAAAGGAGAGCTGGGATACATCAGCTAAGAACTCACTGGATGTCATTCCTGAACGTATAAGATGGGGATAAAGGGGGGTGGAGGAATGATCCCTCACAAAACACTTGGCAAGAAAATGAAGAAGCCTCTTCCCTTGAGATTTCCACCAATGACCATGCGACCCACGCCACGCTGGTCGAAGGATGGGCTAACCGTACGCCCGGTTCTTAGGATGGCTCCGCTCTTTGGTGCCGTCTCCCCGAGTACATCTGCAAGAAAGGGACTGGGTTATCACTCCACAAGGCAGACATAAGACCTGCAACAGTAGGGAAGCCGGCTGGCCCAAATCATACCTGGGGGGGGGGGGGGGGAGTACAGCTCCCCTGTGGCCCCTTTTGCTTCAGGGAGGATGCTTCAGGGAGGATTGCTTGGCACAAAACAGGGAATCGGAGTGAGGTCCCATCTCCCCACCCCCCGCAGCACATTTTGGGCAGAAAGAGGCTGCAACGATGGCTGCTGGGCCTAAAACAGAGCTATGGTGTACAGCTCCCTCCCCCCACCCCTTTTTGGCCCAAGGAGGGAGGCTGCAGGCCCAAAATGAGGCATTGGGGGGGGGGGGGTAAAGCTCCCCTCCCTCACAGTCCATTTTCTGGTTGCAGGAGGCTGTAGGGAGGCCTGCTAGGCCCAAAAAGGGGTGGGGGCAAGTTATGTTCTGTCTGGACGGATAGAAGATGCCCTTCTGCCCAGTGCCCCAAATACCTCGTTATTCATATAAGGTACCTGGAGTGGGTGCTCCCTTGGCAGTTCATATGGGCCTTGGCGGCTATGTCGTCTGCTAGGATCAGTACGTGGTGGATGGAGATGGTGGTCTCGACCCGTTGGAGGGCTACATGGCCTGCTTGGAACTCTTGCGTGTTGACGTTCTTTCATCATTCCTCTTCTGTCCATTGGCCTTCGGCCACCTGGGTCTCTATCTGGGCTCTCCAGCCGAGCAAACTGGTATCCATAGCAATCATGTGACGGTTCGTTTCCTTGAATGTGCATCCCTTGGTTGTGGCTGGTGACATCCGCCACTGGAGGACTTCTGATGGGACTCGATCTCCGGTAGTTGAATTGCTCCTGCTGGATTTCTGGGTAGGCAGGAGGAACCATTGTAGGGTCCTGGTATCCAGACGTGTCCCGGGAACAATGGAGACGCACAACACCATCTTGCCTAACAACTGTGAGACGAGGGCGAGAGGCATCAGTTGGTCCAATTGGATTTGGTTGACCAGAGCGGTGATGCTGTCCTGGCGGTCCTGGGACAGGCAAACTATGCATGTCGTCTCTATAAATGCTGCTAGGTGGAGCATCCTGTTGGTAGGAGGCAAATGGCTCTGGTCGTTGTTGACTATGAATCCCTGATTCTCTGAAGGACCCTGAAGGACCCGGATCGTGATGAGAAGATCCTCTGTTGCGTGGAGGCGAGAGGCGGATTCGATCCACATGTTGGCCAGATAACGTTGGATGCGAATAGGGATAGTCCTGAGGTGAGCTGAGAGCATTGCTAGTATCTTTGTGAGGGTTCTGAACTGGTAATGCTGATTCGCGTGGCATATCCATAGAAATCGTTGGTGAGTTGGCAATATAGGGACGTGTAGTTGTGCTTCTGTGAGATCTATTGACCTCAGAAAGTCGCCCACCTGGATGCTCTCCAGTATGGACTGGATATTGAATCTCTTGTATACCAGATGGTTGTTGAGTCATATTAGGTAGAGAATCACTCTCCACTTCATCAAAGCCTTTGGGACTACAATCCCCAGTTGCTGGTCCTCTGGAGGCTTGGCTCTGAAGACTTCTGGAGGAGCGAGTAAAGGACCGACTTCTGTTGCCTCGAATTGGCCGTTTGGATTGGAACTGCTGCCTGCTCCTGTCTCTATATCCAGCCCTATCAGGTCGCTGGAAGTTTGCCCTCTGCGGTTGTGAGAAGTCATCTGCGGTGTCCGCTGCCCTGAAGGTAGATTTCTGAAAATAGGTCGAGGATTGCCGATCAGCGTATTTGAAAGTAGAAGGTAGGACTTTCTTTTTGTCTTTGTTCTCTACAAGTAAGGGCTCTAAGGCCTCTCCGAATAGCTTGCCTCCTTTGAAGGGGGAAGAGGCCAACTTCCACTTGGATTTCATGTTTGATTGCCAGTAACGGAGCCATAGCAGCCGTCGGGCTGTCACGGATGAGGCAATGGTCCTGGAAGTGAACTTGGCCGAATTCAGGGTGGCATCTGCAGAGAATTCTGCTGCCGCTATCAGGTTGTTGATGTCCTCATGCGTCTGGAAGTCGGTGGCTGGGATTCTGGCTTGCATCTGTTTGAGCCAGAGCAAGGAAGTTCTATTGAAGAAGGAAGCAGCCACTGCTGACTTAACTGCCCAGGCAGCTGACTGATGGGCTTTGCGGAGCGTTATTTCTGTTCTCTTGTCTTCTGGATTCAAAGCATCGTCTGTGCTGTCATACAGAACAGGGCAGGGGGCTAAGGCCACGACGGGCCCATCAACTGTTGGCATTTCTAATGCCGCCAAGAGGTTTGGGGCCACATTGTAGAACAGTTTGTCATTCATACCTAGCATATGGCTACCCCCTGGTTGGGCCCATTGTCGCTGGACAACATCCAGGAAAAACTTTGGGCAGGGGATCTCCTCCTTCTCTGTGGCGGGCTCTGAGAACAACAAATTATTGGGGTCAGATAAGGCCGGATCTGAGGCGGCTGGATCTGCACCTATCCGAGCAGTGGCTTTGGCTTTCTGGAGAAGCGTCTTAAACAAGGTAGCGCTGAAGAGACCTACAAAGCCATGGGCATCTGGAGTTCCTCCTCCAGCCAGTGGCAATTCTATAGCTCCCTCAATGACCGAGGGGGATTCTGGAATGTTCATGGAAGTAGGAGCCTGCCCCTGGCGTAAGGAGTTGTCGGAGGCTGCAGGGTGGTGTTGTTGCATGCCTGCAGCAATGCCCTGAGCGATGGCCTCTGAGATGATCCGTCTCATCTCTGGAGACATTTCTGGCTCCTGGGTCTCCGGAGGGAAAGCGGCCTCTGGGATGACAGGCTTTGCCCTCTTAGCAGCCGGCTCCTCCGAAGGACTTTCCGGCAGGAGCGGAGTCGAAGCAGGAGGAAGGGACGAAGGCTCAGCGGGCTCCATCACTGGGAGCTGGGGCTGAGTTAGTTGCTCTCCGGCGCCATCTAGTGGACAAGCCGGGCTAGGCGTCTCACCTGCCTCCGTTGGAGGCTGCAACGGCTGGGAAGCGCTGCAAGGGGCGGTTTCGTCCACAGGGGGGCGCTCCGGCTCCTTTCCCGCTGCAACGTCTCCCGTGTCTAAAGCCTTTTGAGGTTTTTGAGCGGCCTTCGGGGCCTTCTTAGCGGGCGGCGCCTTAGCCCGGGTCTTGGGCGAGGCTCTGGCCGGGGCCGGCTTGGGCGTGGAGGGGGCTCCCTTGGCTACGCCAGGCTTGGGGTCGGCCAGATCCAGCCCTTCCCCACTCACCGGCTCTTCGGGAGGCTCCATGGCCGAGAGGGGCTGTCCTGGGAGAGGCCGAGGCGGAAAGCCAGCGAGAGAGTTTGCACCGGAGCGCCGGACAGGGACTCCCGCGCACTCCGCAGGCCCAAGAGGGGGGCGCTTCCCAAGGGACCAGGGCTTGGAGGGGGAGGCAGCCGGGGAAAGCCCGGGAAGATCGCCCGTCCCGGATAAGCGGGAGGCCTCTCTGCGTCTCCTCAGGCGATCCGAGTCTGAAAGGACTCCCTGAGGTAAAGAGATGCTGCGCGGACCCGATTGGCTGCCTGTCTGAGAAGGCGGGAGGCAGCGTTAACCCTTTTCCCGCCTTCTCCCTCTCGGAGGATGGAATAGGCCACCCACCCCGTCAATCATGCAGAAGGCCCCCTTCCTCACTGAAGGCAATTTACCTCACAATTGTTATTTCTTTTTTGCACATGCTCTCCTTCCTTTTAAAAAAAAATATATTGTATTTATTTATTTAATTCGTTGGCTTTACGATTTCTTCAGCCACGAAATCTTTGCCTGAAAATCTGCACCAGCTTCGGACATGGCGCGAAAAGCCACTTTCCCCGCGTTCACCCCCGCCCCGGGCGGACGGATGGTTTTGCCCGGGCCCCAACCTCCCATCCGCGGGCTCCCGCCTGGCTGCCACCAATTGGAAACGACGCGGGCAGAGGGGGCGCGACCATTTCGGAGGAGAGGGGTCAAAGGAAAGACGGACCAACTAATGGAATCGCTCCAGCAGCGTAGGAAGAGTGAAAGTAGCCTGAATCACGGAATAAGGTGGGGCTTGCTCTTAGCCACGCCCATCAGGTTTTGGAGACACGCCCACATGCATTTCCTAATAAGATTTATTTTTTTCTGCTTCATTATTTTTCCTTTTCTTTTTCATTCATTCCTTTCTTTTGTTTCTCTTCCTTTTTTCCTCCCTCCCTGCTTTCCTTCCTTCCTTTTCTGTTTTTCCTTCCTCTTTGCTTTTGATTCCTTCCTTCCTTCCTTCCACTGGCATTTCTAAGCTGAGTCTTCCATTGAAAAGCTTTCCCAGCTGTGGGCCTGAAAGGGAAGCGCTGGACTACACCGCCCATCACGCACAGCCAGGGAGGATGGGGATTAGCAGTCCACAGGATAGAGATGGGGAAAAGGACGGGAGGTAGAAAAATACACCCCCGTCTTCTTTCTGCAGCTTCCAAGACCTAATCGACAGCGGGATCCCTTTGGGGTTTTAGGACAATTTGCAACGGATCGAAGGATCCTGAATCTACTCTGGGTCCTGCTGCACCTGCCAGGTGCCTGGATCGAGTTGTCCGGTGGGGCTTCAAGGCTGTAAGCCATTGGGGTCCGTTGCCAGTTTCACCCTTGGTATCCTCAAAACGACACCCATCCTGCCTCGGAGACTGAATCGGCTACTTCCTTCACCCACAAGATCCTTTATTGTGCTATTTACATGGTCTTCTTTTCGAAGGAGAATTCCAAAGAAGCGAAGCGGAGCTTGGATACTTACTTTGCCACACAACAGCCCTGCAAAGCAGGCCAGGCTCTGAGACAGAGGCCGAGAAACTCAAAGACGCTCTTCCCGTAATCTCCTCCGGCCCCTGCAGAGCGATCCCATTACCCTTTGGTTTTCCAGAGCGGTTCAAGAGACTTTTTGGGGTTCTAAATCCGTCCTTTTATTGGCTGTTGGGACACACAGGGCGATATAACAAGACAAGATTCGGGGGAAATTATGAGCATGGAAGTCAAGCAGAGAAAAAGAGGGCAGCTCCCTGGCATCTAAGCCCCCGGCGTTGGGGTGGGAAGGATTTGGGGGCGGGGTGTCTTTGATCCCATTAAAAATAACGTGACTGTACTGATAAGCTTACCGTCCCTGTCACGAACTTAATAACTGCAGCGATTTGCTTACATGACAGTGGCGAGGAAAAGGGGGCAACCCCACCCCTTAGATCTTGCTGTACTACAAAACCTGTGGTTTTAAGTCAAGGAGTAGCGGCATTTCAAACCCAAAACACGGATCAAGCAACAGAGCTCTCGGATATATCAGCTAATATAACTCACTGCACGTCACTCCCGGATGTATTAGATGGGGATATAAAATTTGAATTTGGGGCGGGGGGGGGGGGGAGGAATGCCCCCTCCATAACAAACTTTGGAATGAAATGAAGGCGGCTCTTCCCTTGAGATTTCCACCAATGTCCACGCGACCCTCGCCAGGCTGGTCGAAAGACAGGCTAACCATACGCCCGGTTCATAGGATGGCTCCGCTCTTCGGTGCCGTCTCCCCAAGTGGATCTGTAAGAAAGGGACCGGGTTATCACTCCACAGAGATCCCCCGGGGATCATGACAATTTAGGAGATCGCGAGGAGCAAGTTTAGAAACCTGCTGGCTACAATGCAAGGTTTCCTGACCTGGGCGCACCAGACGATCCAAATTCTTCCAGCATTAAATTGTGCAAAATTTAATATTTAATCTAGGTGCGATTGTGAGAATTATACTGTTTTTATGACATTGGGGAAGAGGGGGAGTTCTCCTAATCTATATGCTGCATATAAAAATGGCTGTGTGTGTGTGTGCGCGCGTGTGTGTATTCCAGCATAACTCTGGAACGCCTTGAGCAATTTCAACCAAACTTAGTACACAAATGACTTACTCTCTGGAAACAAATACTGTGGGGGGTAAGACATCCCTAACACCCACTTTGGGTGTATGTTCTGTTGTGCCTTGAAAGATACAGCCTGTTGTGCCTTGAAATGGCTTCTACTGTATTGCCGTAAAATGGCTTCACAGTATTCCACAATGGACTCCCTCTGGTAAGGGGGAAAATCCAACGTTAGAAATTATGTGCGGTCTAGACATTTTCCCCCTATACATAAATACCCAGGCAACGCTGGATTATTGACTAGCGGGAAAATACATGCGCCCCCCTTTTGCAGAAAGCAGAATCAAGTCCCCTTTCTCTTGAGGGAGAATTTAGGTAATTTAGAATTTAGGCATAAGGGTCAATTCTGCTGCAGGAATCGACAGCCAACATCTTGTTTTGCGATTTCTGTGGCAAAATTTCTAATTCTTCTTTCTGGGCCTGCGAAGCGAGTAGTAAAATAAGAGATTTTGTTCAAGATGTTACAATCCAAAAGGTTTTATTTTTAAAGTCAAAAATATTCTTACTTTTACAGTCAAAAAAAAAAAACAGTAAAAAAATTTCATGTTTTTAAAGTAAAAACATTTGTTTTTGGAGTAAAAAAAAATTATTTTTATTTTATTATTTTTGCGGTTAGAAAAGTTTTATTATTACAAGCATGAAGATTTTATTTTTGCAGGGAAATTTTTTTGGCAGTAAATAATGGTTACTTTTGCAATCAGAAAACATTTGCAGTCAAAAAGGTTTTATTTTTGCATTCAAAATGTTTTTATTTTTGTAATCCATAAATTCTTAATTTTCGCACTCACAAAGATTGTAATCTTGCAATCCAAAAGGTCTAATCTTTGTGGTCGAAAAACCCTTTTATTTCTAATCAAAAACATCTTTATTTTTAGCAGGTTTGGTTTAAAATCCGCCCCAGGCACTATGTAGAGGCAACGATCATCATATTCCAGAACCAAAACTATGGAAAAAGATAGAAGATAGTGCTTAACTTATGACCACAATCAGAACCGGGACTTCCCATTATGGTCATTAAGTGAATCACCCCCAGCTTTACAACCCTTTTTGTCAGTTTTGGAGCAAAACCCGGAAGCTGTTAAGACACCCCAGATTTGGGAAGCGGGGTAGGTGGGCGTGCATGCGGTAGACGCACACGCTTACCCAGCTGTGCAAGGGGTACGCGAGAGGTGGCGCCCCTCGCGGCCCAATTTTGGTCCCAGGAGGCTGCAGGTATTTCAAGTGGTTTTAATCAAAATGCACTTCAAACGTTAAACAAGCCATCGAGAATGTAAATACATATAAACAAAAAACGGAGGAAGTTGGAGACTAAAGAGGAATACAACAGCATACAAGGCAGACATAACACTTGTAACTGCAGGGAGCAGTGCTAGGCGCCAAAACAGGACATGGGGGGGAGAGCATGTAGCGCACCCCCACCCGTGGCCTGTTTTCAGTAGTAGGAAGCTGCAGGGAGGTATGCTGGGCTCAAAACGGGGCAGGGGAGGTGAGTTAAGTTCTGCTGTCAGAGATAGGAGATGCCCTTCTGCCCAGTGTCCCAACTGCACGGCTTCTCGCATGAGTTACCTGGCGTGGGTGCTCCCTCGGCGGTTCATCTGGGTCCTAGGGCCTCCGTTGTCTGCTAGAATCAGTAGGTGATGACCAGCGATGGTGGTCTCGATCCTTTTGAGGGCTCCGTGGCCTGCTTCGATCGCTTGTTGATTGACGTTCTTGAATCGTTCCTCTTCTATCCGCTGACCTTCTGCCATCTCGGTCTCCATCTGGGCTCTCCAGCTGAGAAAACCGGACTCCGGAGCGATGGCGAAATGGTTCAGTTTCTCGAACATGCTTCCCCTGGTTGCGGTCGGTGACGTCCGCCACTGGAGGACTTTGGATGGGATTCAGTCTCCGGTAGTCGGTATCCTGTCGGTAGGAGACAAATGGCTCTTGTTGTTGTTGAATGAGAATCCGCGATCCCGTGAGATTTTAGGAGATCGTGAGGAGCGAATTTAGAAAGCTAAATTCGGTGTCCGGACCCAGACACCTGTTCTCAGAAAATCCAAATTCTTCCAGCATAAATTGTGCAAATTTAATATTTAATCTAGGCGCGTTTGTGAGAATTAAACTGTTTTCATGACATTGGGGAAGAAGGGGAGTTCTCCTAATCTATATACTGTATGTAAAAATGGCCCTCTCTGTGTGTGTGTGTGCATGTATGTTCCAGCATAACTCTGGAACGCCTTGAGCAATTTTAACCAAACTTGGTACACAGATGAATTACTCTTTGGAAACAAATTCTGTGGGGGTAAGACACCCCTAAGACCCCTCGGGCTGTGTGTTGTGTTAAATACAGCCTGTTGTGCCTTTAAACGGCTTCTACTGTATTGCTGGACGTATAATCTTTATTGCCATTGTACTTGTTTACAACTAAATTGGTTAAAAGGCTTCCTCTGTACAGCGCAGTGGAGTTGCCACAGTAACGGATTCAAGTACTCCACTAGGGAGGTTCCTCTGGTAAGGGGGAAAATCCAACATTAAAAATTACTTTTGGTTTGGACATTTCCCCCTTATAAATAAATATCCGGGCAATGCTAGGTTATCGGCTAGTGGGGAAATAAATGTGCCCCGGTTTTATAGAAAGCAGAATCAAGTCCATCCGTCCCCTTAGGTGAGAATGTAGGTATTCGATCTTGCTCAGCTGCCATGAGGGTCTCCCTTTTAACACGGGGAAATCCATCGGCTTGTTTCTGGTCCTACGAGGCTGTAGGCGTTTCAAGTAGTTTTACTCAAAATGCACTTCAAATGCTAAAGAAGCCATCGAGAATTTAACTACATGTAAACAACAGGAACAGGAAGTGCCTCTCAGGAGCAAATGGAGCAAACAAAACAATGAAGATGGAGGCTAAAGAGGAATGAAGCTGCATACAGGGCTGATATAACACCTGTAAAAGCAGCGAGGCCTGTTAGGCTCAAAATGGGGCATTCGGGGTGAAGCAATCCCCCCACAGCCCTCACGGTGTTTGGTCCCAACAGGCTGCAGAGAGTCCTGCTAGGCGCAAAATTAGACAGGAGGGTGCAGTGCTCTCCCTCATGCCCTGCTTTTGGTCCCGGCAAGCTGCAGGGAGACCTGCAAGGCCCAAAACGGGTTGGGCGGGAAGACCTTACCGCAGCCCGTTTTTGGTCCAATGAGCCTGCATGGAGGCCTGTTAGCCCAAAACGGCACGAGGGGGTGGTGGTGCAGACCCCCTCCCCGGGGACCTTTTATTTGTCCCTGGAGGATGCAGGGAGGTGTGCTAGGCCTAAAACGGGGTATTGGGGGTGCAGCTCCTGTCCCCCTTCCCCCCCGTGGTGAAGCTCCACCCACGTGGCCCATTTTGGTCGCAGGAGGGTGAAGGTTGGCCCACTAGGCCCAAAATGGAGCTACTGTACATCGGAGTTTCCCAGGTAATATTCTGCTCGCACGGATAGAAGATACCCTTCTTCCCAGTACCTTAATTGCCCGACTTCTTGCATGAGGTACCTGGAGTGGGTGCTCCCTTGGTGGTTCATCTGGGACCTGGTGCCTACGTTCTCCGCTAGGATCAGTATGTGGTGGCCGGAGATGGTGGCCTGGATCCTTTCGCGGGCTCCGTGGCCTGCTTTGAACTCTTACCGGATGACGTTCTTGCGTCGTTCCTCTTCTGTCCACTAGCCTTGTGCCATCTGCGTTTCTATCTGGGTTCTCCAGCTGAGAAAACCGGCTTCTGGAGCGATAGCGAGACGGTTCGGTTTCTTCAATGTGCTTCCCCTGGAGGACTTCTGATGGAGGACTTCTGATGGGATCTTGAGTCCGGTAGTCAATATCCTGTCAGTAGGAGAGAAATGGCTCTTCTTGTTGTTAATTTAGAATCTGTGTTCACATGAGATTTTAGGTGTATTTCTGAGAATTATAATGTTTTTATGGCATTGGGGAAGAGGGGGACTTCTCCTAACCTATATACTGAAACAAATACTGTGGGGGTAAGACACTTATAACACCCCTCGAGGACGGGGGGTGTTCTGTTAAGATGCAGTCTGTTGTGCCTTTAAATGGCTTCTACTGTACTGCTGTAAAATGGCTTCTACTGTACAGCGGAGTGGAGTTGCCATAGAAACGGCTTCACAGTACTCCACAAGGCGGCTCCCTCTGGTAAGGGAAGGGAAAATCTAACATTAGACATCAGTCTGGAAATTTCCCCTCTATAAATAAATACCCAGGTAAATAAATGCCCCCTGCTTTTGTAGAAAGAAGAATCAAGTCCGCCCCACCCCCCACCCTTGAGTGAGAATTTAGGTATTCGAGCTTGATCAGCTGTCATGAGGACTAGGAAGTGAAAGTCTCCCTTTTTCACAGGGAAGCCCATCGACCTATTTTTGTCCTGAGAAGGCTGCAGGGAGACCTGCCAGGCCCAAAGTGGGGAAGTGCACCCCCACCCCACCCAAGGTCTGTTTCTTGTACCAGGAAGCTACATGGAGGCCTGCTACACCCCAATCTAGGCATGGGAGCATGGTGCTCCTCACCCCCTAAAACCCGTTATTTGTCTCAGGAGGCTGCAGGGAAGCCTGCAAGGCCCAAAACAGGGTATGAAGGTGCAGCCCGCCCACCCCCTACATGACCCGTTTTTGGTCCCAGGAAGACATGGAGAGGCCTCCTTGGCGCAAAATGAGGGTCTGTACTTGGATGTTCCAAGTTATATTCTGCTCGCATAGATAGAAGATGACCTTCTGCCTAGTACCCCAAATCTTGCATGACGTACCTGGAGTGGTTGCTCCCTTGGCGGTTCATATGGGTCTTGGTGGCTATGTTGTCTGCTAGGATCAGTATATGGTGGCCAGAGATGAGGATCTGGATCCGTCGGAGTACTGTGTGACATGCTTTGAGCCCTTGCCAGTTGAAGTTGATTCGCAAGTCCTCTTATGACCGCTGGCTGTCTGCCATCTGGGTCCTGGTATGCAGATGTGGGCCGGGAAAGATGGAGACGCAGGACACCATCTTGCTTAACAATTGTGAGACGAGGACGAGAGGCAATGGTCGGCCCGATCGGATGCGGTTCGCCAGAGCGCTGATGCTGTGCTGCCGATCCTGTGACAGGGAGACTACGCATGTCGTCTCTATAGATGCTGCTAGGTGGAGCATCCTGTCGGTAGGAGACAAGTGGCTCTTGTTGTTGTTGACTGTGAATCCCTGATTCCATGAAGGACTCTGAAGGACCAGGATCATGATGTGGAGGTCCTCTGTTGCTTGGAGGTGAGAGGCGGATTCGATCAACATGTCGGCCGGATAGCGTTGGATGGGAATAGGGATAGTCCTGAGGTGCGCAGAGAGCATAGCTAGTATCTTCGCGAGAGCTCTGTACCGGCATATCGCGTCGCATATCTCTAGAAATCGTTGGTGAGTCGACAATATAGGGACGTGTAGGTATGTTTCCTTGAGATCTATTGACCTCAGGAAGTCGGCCAACCGGATACTGTCCAGTATGGATTTGAGGGACTGGATTTTGAATCTCTTGTGTACCAGATGCTTGTTGAGTATTTTTAAGTCGAGAATTGCTCTTCACCTCTTCGAATCCTTTGGGACTAAAATCCCCCGTTGCTGGTGGTCCTCTGGAGGGTTGGATCTGGGAGGATTGGCTATGTAGACCTCTAGAAGAGCCACGGAAGGGCTGACCTCCGTTGTCTTGAAATGGCCGTTTGGATTGGAACTGCTGTCTGCTCCTGTCTCCATATCCAGCCCTATCAGATTGGCGGTCATGTTGCTGGAAGTATGCCTTCTGCGGTTGTGAGAAGTTGTGTGCTTTGTTCGCTGCCCTGAAGGAAGGCTTCTGAAACTTGGCTCTCTGGTCAGGTTTGTACTTAGGGGGTAGGACTTTCTTTTTGTCTTTGTTCTCTACGAGTAAAGGCTCTAAGAACTCTCCGAATAGATTTTCACCTTTGAAAGCTGCAGAGGCCAACTTCCACTTGCACTTGATGTCTGAATTCCAGTGACGGAGCCACAGCAGCCGTCTGGCTGTCAGGGAGAGGCCCATGGCCCTGGAAGTGAACTTTACCGAGTTCAGGGTGGCATCTGCAGAGAATTCTGCTGCCGCTATCAGGTTGTTGATGTCCTCGTGAGTCTGGCTGTCGGTGGCTGGGATTCTGGCTTGCATCTCTTTGAGCCAGAGCAAGGAAGTTCTATTGAAGAAGGACGCAGCCACCGCTGACTTGACCGCCCAGCCACCCATATTATGGGATCTGCGGAGCGCCAGTTCCATTCTCTTGTCTTCTGGTTTCAAGCCATTTTCTGGGTTATTGCTCAGAACATTGGTGGAGACTAAGGATGCTACGGGTCCGTCAATTGTTGGAACTTTTAATGCAGTCAAGAGGTTGGGGGTCACATCGTAGAACCGTTTGTCATTTGAACTCGGGTTTGCAGATGAGCCTGGTTGAATCCATTGTCGCTGGACAACATCCAGGAACAATTTCGGGCAGGGGATCGCCTCATCTGTATTGGGCTCTGAGAACAACAAATTATTGAGGTCAGATAAGGTCGGATCTGAGGCAGCTGGATGCACTACTATCTGAGCGGAAGCCTTGGCTTTCTGCAGAAGCGCGGTAAACAATGCAGGGTTGAAGAGACCTTTGAAGGTAGGGGTGCCTTGAGTGCTTCCTTTGTCCCCACACAGTGACAAATTTTTAGGTCCCTCAACAACCGAGAGGGATTCCAGGATATCCATAGAAGAGGCAGTAACGTGCCCCTGCTGTAAGGCGTTGTCAGAGGCTGGAGAGGCCGCCACTGCAGGAGGTAAGGTGGCCTCTGGAGTGGCAGGCTTTGCCCTCTTAGCAGCCGGCTCCTCTGAAGGACTTTCCAGCGGGAGCGGAGTCGAAGCAGGAGGAAGGGACGAAGGCTCAGCGGGCTCCTTCACTGGGAGCTGCGGCTGAGAAAGTTCTTTTCTGGTGCCCACTGGCGGACTAGGCACCTCACCTGCCTCCGTTAGAGGCTGCAACTGCTGGGAAGCGCTGGAAGTGGCAGCTCCATCCACACGGGGGCGCTCCTGCTCCTTTCCTGCTGCAGCGTCTACTCTGCCTAAAGCCTTTTGGGGAATTTGGGCGGGCTTTTTTGCGGCCTTCTTAGCGGGTGGCGCCTTAGCCTGGACCCTGGGTGAGGTTCTAGCCGGGGCCGGCTTGGCCGTGGAGGGGGCTCCCTTGGACGCGCCAGGCTTGGGGGCGGCCAGATCCATCTTTTCCGCACACACCGGCTCCTTCGGAGCCTCTGGGGTAGCAAGTTTTGCCCTCTTGACCGCCGGCTCCTCTGAAGGACTTTCCGGCGGGAGCGGAGTCGAAGCAGTAGGAAGGGACGAAGGCTCAGCGGGCTTCATCACCGGGAGCTGAGGCTGAGAAAGTTGCTCTCCGCCGCCATCTGGTGGACAGGTCGGGCTAGGCGTCTCACCTGCCTTTGTTAGAGCTTTTGACGGCTGGGAAGCACTGGCAGCTCCGTCCACAAGGGGGGGCTCCTGCTCCTTTTTTGCTGCGGCATCTACTGCGCCTAAAGACTTCGGGGGAATTTGGGCAGCCTTCTTCGTGGCCTTCTTAGCGGGTGGCGCCTTAGCCTGGACCCTGGGCGAGGTTCTAACCGGGGCCGGCTTGGCCGTGGAGGGGGCTCCCTTGGCCGCGCCAGGCTTGGGGGCGGCCAGATCCATCTTTTCCGCACACACCGGCTCCTTCGGAGCCTCTGGGGTGGCAGGCTTTGCTGCCTTAGCTGCCGGCTCCTCCGAAGGACTTTCCGGCGGGAGCGGAGTCGAAGCAGGAGGAAGGGACGAAGGCTCAGCGGCCTCCATCACCGGGATGTGAGACAGTTCTTCTCTGTCGCCATCTGGTGGGCAGGTTGGGCTAGGCGTCGGAGGTTGCAACGGCTGCGGCTGGGAAGCGCTGCAAGGGGCAGCTCCGTCCACACGGGGGCGCTCCGGCTCCTTTTCTCCTGCGGCGCCTACTGTGCCTAAAGCCTTTGGGGGGATTTGGGCGGCCTTCTTCGGGGCCTTCTTAGCGAGCGGCGCCTTGGCCCGGGTCTTGGGGGAGGCTCTGGCCGGGGCCGGCTTGGCCTTGGAGGGGGATCCTTTGGCCACGCCAGGCCCGGGGGCGGCCGGATTCAGCCCTCCCCCACTCACTGGCTCCTTGGGAGGCTCCATGGCCTGGAGGGCCTGCCCTGGAGAGGCCGAGGCGGCTGTTTGGAAGGCCGGCGAGAGAGTTTGCACCGGGGCGCCGGGCAGGGACTCCCGCGGCCTCCGCAGGCCCAAAGTGGGAGGCAGCCGGAGAAAGACCCGGGAACTCTCGTGTCGTGGAGAAGCCGGGGTCTCTCTGGGTCTCCTCAGAGTTTCTGAGGGAAAGAGACGCTGCGGAGACCCGATTGGCTGCCTGCCTAAGGAAGAGGCGGGAATGGGAGGTCAGGGGGGTCATCTAGTCAGCGTTGCCCAATCAGTGCCAGCCTTGCAGAGTCACGTGGAAGGAGGGCCTTTTTAGACAGACTACCCATCCCGTCCATCATGCAGAAGGCCCGCCTTTTCCTCCCTCCATACAATTCCACCCCCCCCCATTTTCCCCCCCGCGCATGCTCCCCGTCATTTTTTTAAAAAAAAATTTTAATTCTTTTTTAATTTGACGGGGTTTGCCTTTCTTCGGCCACGAAATATTTTTGGAATACGGAGGGGGGAAGCTACTTTCTCCATGGCCACCCCCGTCCGGGCGGCAGGATGGACTCGCCCGGGCCCCAACGTCCCAACCGCGCGCTCCCCCCTCCCCTCGCACTAATGGGAAACGGATCGGGTTCCGCGTGCGCGCGCAGAGAGAGGGCGCGACCATTTCGGAGGGGAGGGGTGGGGGAAAGGAAAGAAGAAGGGACCCAAGGAATCGAAGCGCCCCAGCAGCGTAGAAAGAATATTAGCCTTGAATCGCCGAAGGAGGCGGGGCTCTTCTTTAGCCACGCCCAGGAATGTTTGGAGACACGCCCACGGACATTGCTTTTCTTTCTTTTTCTGCTTCATTTGTCTTCCTTCTTTCCTTCCCTTTCTTTTCCATTCCTTTTTTCTTTTGCTCTGTCCTCCCTTTTCTTCTTCTCCTTTCATTCTTTTATTTCCTTCCTTTCTTTTTTTTCTTTCTCCTTCCTTCTTTTGCTCCTTCCTTTCTCCCTTCTTCTCTTTCCTTCTTTAACTTTCTCTTAACTCCTTACTATTTTTCCCTTCCTTTTTTGTTTTTCCTTCCCTTCCATCCTTAGTTTCCTTTCTTTTTCCTTTTTCATATCCTCCTTCCTTCCTTTTCTTCTCCTTCCTTCCTTTTCTCCTTCCTATTTTTCCCTTCCTTTTTTCTTTCTCCTTCCTTTCCATCCTTACTTTCCTTTCTTTTTTCTTTTCCTCCTTCCTCCCTTTTCTTCTTCTCCTTCCTTCCTCTCCTTCCTCAGAGGCCGAGAAACTCAAAGACGCTCTTTCTGTAATCTCATCCGGCCCCTGCAGATCGATCCCACAACCCTTTCGTTTTCCAGAGAAGTCCAAGAGACACTTTTTGGGGTTCTAAATCCGTCCTTTTATTGGCTGTTGGACACACAGGGCGATATAACAAGACGAGATTCGGGGGGAAATTAGTGTGCGTGGAAGTCATGCGGGGGAAAAATGGGCAGCTCCCTGGCATCTGAGCCCCCCCGGGGTTGGGGTGGGAAGGATTTGGGGGTGTCTGTGTGTCTTTGAACCCATGAAAACAAAACGTGCAGGATGTTTATTGTATGGCTAACCCACAAACAAGATAACGGTGGCGTTGTGTGATGCAAGCTGGATCCTTTCTCCGCAGGACACAAACCCACCTGGCGAGGTGGTGATGAGCCTCTCACCTGCCCTGATCGGCTTTAACGCTGGAAGCAAGAAAAGGCACCCCAAGAATTACGTTAGTTTGAAGATAAATTTCTGGGCAAGGGTTTTTTTGGGGGGAGGGGGGAAGAAAGGAAGAAGGAGGCCCGAAAAAGATGCGCGTGGAAGGACAGAGAGGAATATTTTTCTTTTCGGCAGTCCTCGATTTACGGCACTTCTTTTAGTGACCGAAGTTGCAACAGACGTTTGAGGACGGTTTTTCACATTCACGACCTTTGTGGCATCCCGGCGGTCCCGCGATCACCATTTCAGACGCTTGGCAACCGACTCGCAACATACGACGGTCGCTGTGTGATCCCCATTTTTGCGACCGTTCGGACGAGCGACGTCAGCAGAAAGGAAGCTGGATTCACTTAACGTCCGTGTTAGGAATTTAATAACTGCAGCGATTTGCTTAAACGACAGCGGCCAGGAAGGTAGGCATAAAAGGGGGCGGGGGGCAAAGCTGACTCCGCTAACGTCTTGCTGTGCGAGAGAAATTGTGTTCGTAGCGGCATGTCAAATCCAAAATCCAAAACAAGGACAGGAGAGCTCAGATACATCGGCTAATAACTTACTGGACATCACTCCCAGACGTATAAGATGGGGATAGAAAGTTCGAAAGAGGGAGGGGGAGGAATGCCCCCCCCCATACACAAAAAACTCATCAAGGAAATGAAGAGGGCTCTTCCCTTGAGATTTCCACCAAAGTCCACACAACTCTTGCCTTCCCCGTCGAAAGACGGGCTAACCGTACGCCCGGTTCTTAGGATGGCTCCGCTCTTTGGCACCGTCTCCCCGAGTGGATCTGCAAGAAAGGGACCGGGTTAACACTCCACAGGGATCCCCTGGGATCATGTGAGATTTTAGGAGATCGGGAGGAGCGAGTTTAGAAAAAAAAAACCTGCAACGCAACGTTTCTGGAACCTGATACACCTGTTGTCAGACGACCCAAATTCTTGGAGCATTCAATTGTGCAACTTTAATATATAGGCACGTTTGTGAGAATTCTACTGTTTTTATGACGTTGGGGAAGAGAGGGAGTTCTCCCAACGGGGAAATAAATAGGCCCCACTTTTGCAGAAAGCAGAATCAATTTCCCCGTCTTGAGTGAAAATGTAGGTATTCAAGGTTGCTCAGCTGCCATGAGGACTAGAAGTCTTCCAAGCAAGCTTCCTTCTTTGCGGGAAAGCTATCGGCACGGAGGCGGGGTTCCCGTAAAATACGACCGTGTCTCCCCCCGCCTTTTCCCGCCCGTGTTGCCTCCTGTCCACCCTCTCCTCCTCCTCCTCCTCTTCCTCACCTGCGTCCAGGGGCCGCCCCCAACTGCTTCAGCATGGCGTCCTCGAAATCATCCACCGCGTCTTCGCTCACGCCCAAGTGGCGCGCCAGCTCTTCCAGGGCGTCTTCGGTTTTATCCAAAAAGTCCGCAAAGCCGATCCGATCGTGGGCGAAGAGCCCGTCGCCGCCGAAAAACCCTCCCAGCACCGGGACCAACTCGCTGGCGTATCTCCCCCAGCCCAAGCCGGAGAGATAATTTTGCACCAGTTTGAGGAAGGGGCCCTTCTGGACGGGGGCCAAACCGTCTCGGCGGGCGCATTCGGCAACCCCAGAACAACCTTGCGGGACGGGGAACTGATGCTTGGCAAGCATTTCCCACAATTCCTGGGGCTCCATCGGTTTCCTGGCTTTGCGGGGGCCCCGCTGGTGGTCTCCTCCTTTCGGGGTCTTCGTTGGGTGCTTCTTGGGGGGATGCGGCCCTTTCCCGTTGTCTACTTTGGGGTCTTCGCTCCCGTCCTGCTGCCGAAACTTCTCCTCCCCTTGGTGTTTCTTCTGCCACGGTTTGGCTCTGCCCTGCCTCGCTTTGCCGTTCTCTTTCCACGGCGTCCGAGGTCCTTTCTCAGCCTCACTGAGGTCTATCTCCTTGCTCAGTCTCTGCTCCAGGTTTTTCAATTCCTCCAAGGGTGTTTTTTGTACCAGCTTCCCCAAATCCTGACGGACCGAACCCAGCAAGGAACGCAGGCGGTGGAGTTCCTTCTCCTGAAAATCTGGGCGACGGGAGCCCGGTTCTTCTCCAGCATGATGGTGGGATTTGGCATCGGCCGGCGTGTCCAGCCGACGGACCTTTTCCCGAAGAAGCTGGAGTTCGCCCCGGGCAGCCGAGAGGGCGGCCGTCTCTTTCTTCAAGGCTTCGGTCAAACGTTGGTTTTCCGCAGCCAAATTCTCCTGCAGGGAATCGACGGCTAATGTCTTGTCTTGGGATTTCTGCAGCAAAATTTCTAGTTCTTCCTTCTGGGCCTGTGAAACGAGCAGTTAAAAAAAAAAGAAGATTTTGCTCAAGATGTTATATTCCAAAAGGTCTCGTTTTTGTAGTCCCAAAAAAATTCTTATTTTTGCAGCTGAAAGAGTTTTATTTTTGAAGTCTAAAAAGGTTTATTTTCTGCATTTAAAAAGCATGAAGATCTTATTTTTGCAGGCAAAATGTCTTATTTTTGCAGTTAAAAAAACGGTTACTTTTGCAATCAGAAAACGTTTGCAGTCAGAAAAGTTTTAGCTTTGCAGTCCAAACTTTTTTTTATTTTTGCAATCCCAAAGTTCTTAATTGCAAAGATCGTATTTTTTCAGGCCAAGGGTTTTCAATTTTGGCCGTCAAAAAAGTTCTTAAGTTGTGCAGTCAAAACTGTTTTTATTTTTGCAATCCCCCCAAAATCTTATTTTTCCAATCCAATGGGGTCTTTAAGTGAGTCGCCCCTGCTTTCATAGCTCTTTTCAAGGCACTTTTTGAGCAAACCCGTGTTTGTTATTCAAACCCAGATTCTCCCCAGAGACCCAAAGGGGGGGGGGGGTCTCTTAATGCCCTCCGTTTGGGTGAAGACCCCCTCCCCATTACCTGGAGTTCGGCCTGCATGAGTCGAATATCCTGATTTTCCTTGGCTAGCTTGTCCAGCAAGACTCCCATAGCATCCAAGCTCTTCGGACCCTCGGAAAAATCTTCCTTGCCTGCGCGGAATTGGGGGTCTTTCGCAGAGTCCAGGGAGGGTGACCAGTCCTGGGGGGGGAGGGAGGGAGGGAGGGAAGAAAAATTGGGCAGGGATGACCTCTCGGCCACGAACATCTATTTTTATTTTATTTTGTTTCTTTCGGTTTGCCAGTCCCGTTTTTTGCAAAACCGGAGGTGTTTTTGCCTTCTCCCAACCTCCAGGAACACTCGGCAGGCTTCAGCAGGGCTGGAGGAAGGCAAAAATGCTGTTTTTGTGAAAAAGGGCCCATTTTCTGCCCGTTTTTTGCAAAAACGGGGGCATTTTTTGCAAAAACGGGGCATTTTTTGCAAAAACGGGAGCATTTTTTGCAAAAACGGGGGCATTTTTGCCTTCCCCCAGCCCTGCTGAAGCCTGAAGAGTGTTTTTTTGGCGGAGAGGGGAGGACAAAAACTTTTTTTTTCCTTACTGGGTAGGCGCCCCCGCCCTGCCGTCAAAACTTTCCGCCATCGTTTCGGTGGCCATGGCTTGGTGAGGGGGGTCATGTAGAACTGAGTGTGTGTAAGTGACGTCAAGCTGGCCACGCCCGCTCGGTCACATGCCCCCCCCTCCATCTAGCCCACTGGAGGAGGAGTAGAAAGAGAGGAGAGGGAAAGAAGAAAGGGTAAAGGAGAGGAAGAAAGGGAAGGGTCTTGGACCATCCCAAATCCCGTCGTTTTCCTTACTTGTCCGCCGTTGGCAGGAGGCGGCTCTCCTCTGTCAGAGCCGAGTCCCAGGTTCAGCAGGTCCGAGCCTCCTGAAGGTGGAGGTGGGAGGGGAAAAGTGAATAAAATAAAATAAAATTACAGGTTTTTTTTAAAAAAATAGGGGCGGTCCACACCCACCCCTGGTTTCTTTTGTCATTTTTGCCGCAGTCGTTCCGGTGAACGCTGCGTCACTCGCCTATGCGCCGGTCGACGATTATGTATGGCTGACTTAATTCTCCTTCCTGAGCGAGGGAAGGTCTCGTCCCAACTGTGGTTCAAAACTCATGGTCTCACCTGTACGGAGAAGCATGAAAACGTCGCCCCCAAACTCACCGTCCTCGGTGTCCAGGAAGACCCCTGGAGAGACAGAGAGAGAGAGAGAAGCAAAGAATGGTTTAGGAGATTGGATGGATGGATGGACAGACAGATTAGATAGATAGATAGATAGATAGATAGATAGATAGATAGATAGATAGATAGATAGATAGATAGATAGATAGATAGATAGATAGACAGACAGACAGACAGACAGACAGACAGACAGACAGACAGACAGACAGACAGACAGACATGATAGATAGATAGATAGATAGATAGATAGATAGATAGATAGATAGATAGATAGATAGATAGATAGATAGATAGAGAAAATAGATACATAAGAGAAGGAGAAAGAGAGATAAGGATAGAAAGATATTTTTTTGTTTTGTTTGAAAAAGTTTTATTGGTTTTAACAATTTATAGCAGGAAAGGGGTAAATAAGGTATTAGATAATATTTTGGAGCTTCCACATCAGGTTTGATGACCGCCTCTGAGTCTTCATACATATTGCATTAAAAAAAATAATAAAAGGAAGGGGTACATACATTTAAAATCATAAATTTTCATATTATTTTATACATTCAATTGCTTTGTTCTATTGACTTCCGTACAGGAATTACCATCATAAAAAAAGAATATAACAAATTATTTTTGCGATCTGAGCCTCTTTGCTATAGTCCTCCTCCCCCCCACCAGCAGGCGGACCCGTGGCCCCTCCCGTTCCCATCTCATCATCATCCAGGATTGAGGAGTGTTTTTTAAGAAAATTCTGCGCCTCTTCGACTGTTTTAATTCTAACTCTTCCTCCCTCCCAGAATACCAGCATCCCTTCCGGCATCAACCACTTGAACCACACCCTCTTTTTGAATAATTTTTTTGTTAAGAAGAAATAATTCCTTCTTATATCTCGTATTTTCTTTGGGATCTGCTTCAATATGGCCGATAGAAAGATATTTCGACAGCTGTTTCAACATATATTTTGAGAGAGAAGATAGATAACACACAAACACACACACACACAGAAATAGAGAGAGACAGAGAGAGACAGACAGACGAAGAGATGGATAGATATCTAGATACAGACTGATTATAATTGAGAAAATATACCCCGCCCGCCATGACTCCTGCTTACCCAACATGGCCAAGACTCCAAAACCCACAATGGCTACAACGGCCAGCAGC
>CM077662.1:2827238-2949738 GCA_039707465.1 Rhabdophis nuchalis
AAGGAGAGGAGGAGGAGGAGGAGGAAGAAGGAGAAGGAGAAGGAGAAGAGGAGGAGGAGAGGAAAGAGGAGGAGGAAGAAGAAGAAGAAGAAGGAAGAAGAACAGAAGGAGGAGAAGAATAAAAGTGGGTTATTGACAGGCCAATAATCGGAAGGGATGGGGGGGGGGGAACCACGGTGGGAGAATTCTTGACATGCTCTGGAGCTCTTTTCCACCGGAAACTATGATGCTCACCTCTGCTCCTGTGATCACCCAGCTGTTGTTCTCCAGCTCCTGAGAATTTGAACGTTCAGCCATCCCTTCTCATGCCCCGAAGTGCTCCAATATCCACCTGGAGGAGGTTAGGAAGGAGGGAGAAAAAGACGAGAGGTAACGATTGTGTTTTACGGCCTTTCTCTCCGCAGAGGTGGGACGCGAATTCCCCCGGAGCGGTTCGATTTGACTGGGAAATTAGCTTCAGCTCAACAAACACAGATGGCTCGAACTGGGAGCAAAGTTTATTGGAAATGGAATAAGAGACAATTGTTTTCCTTTCTCTGGTCACAAATGGCCCCAGCGAGGTCCTTCCCCCTGTTGCTCTTGAGCTCAAAAGCTCTCCGGGGAAGCTGACGACGAGGTGTGTTTGAATGTCGTTAAAAACAATAAAATAATAATAATAATAAATGCAACAGCACGCAAGGCAAAAAGAGAGGAGGAGGAGGAGGAGGAGGAGGAGGAGGAAATTAAAACACTCAGGTCCTGGGGCTTATTAAATTTATTGCCATGAAGAGAAGAAGAAGGAGAAGGAGGAGAAGGAGAAGAAGAAAAAGAAGGAATAAGAAGGAGGAGGAGGAGAAAAAGAAGGAAGAAGAAGAAAAAGGAAGAAGAAGAAGAAAGAAGAAGAAAAAGAAGAGGGAGAAGGAAGAAGGAGGAAAAAGAAGAGGAAGAAAAGTGGAATAGAGTAACAGAGTTGGAAGGCCTTGGAGGTCTTCTAGTCTCTCTCTCTCTTCCTCTCTCTCTCTCTTTTTCCTCTCTCTCTCTCTGTTTTCTCTCTCTCTCTCTCTCCTCTCTCTCTTTTCTTCTCTCTCTCTTCTCTCTCTCTCTTTTCCTCTCTCTCTCTCTCTCTTTTCTCTCTCTCTCTCTCCTAAGAAGAGACCAGGGTGTTTTCGAATGCCATCCAGGCTGAGCTATTCTAATTCGAGAGGAAATGCCAAGAATCCAAATTATGCTGGTCGCCAGAGACAGGCAGTTAGCCAAGCCTTGGGAACTTCAGCCTGGCTGAAGTTATCAGGACCAGCAGCACTGGGTGGTTGTGAGTGTGGGGTTGCGTGTCGAGGGGTAGAGGCGACACCCCACCCCCAAACTCAGAAACCCATTCAAGGAGCTTTGAAGAGGAGGAAAAGCAAGGGGGGGGAGGGGGGAAGCACAAGAACAGCCCCGAAAGAGACAAGAAAAAAAAGAGGAGCTCCCGTATTAAAAAGTTAATTTTCTCTCCAGGAATCCCTGCCTGCCCGCTTACGAAATTCTTACCACGAGACCCTTCCACTCTCCGGAGAACAGCTGTCGAGGGGACAGAAAAATAGGAAAGGGGGTATATTTTTAGCTTTGGTGAAGGCAACTCAACAGGTGGGAAACGGCTCGGCTGAACAGAGCAGAGGGGGGGAAAACAGGGAAGAGAGAGAGAAAGAGAGAAAGAAAGTGAGAAAGAGAGAAAGAGTGAGAGAGAGAGAAAGAGAAAGAAAGAGAGAGAGAGAAAGAGGGAGGGAGGTAGAAATAGAGAAATAGAAAATGAGGGAGTGAGAGAAGTAGAGTGAGAAAGAGAGGCAGAGATAGAAAGAGAAAGAAAGAAAGAAAAATAGAAAGAGGGAGAAAGAAAGAGAAATAGAAAGAAAGTGAGAAGGTGTGTGAGGGAAATATAAAGTGAGAAAGAAAGAGAAAGAGTGGGAAAGAGAGAGAAATACAAAAGTGAACGAGAGAAATAGAAAGTGAGTGAGAGAGAAATACAAAGAGGGATAGAGAGAAACAGAAAGAGAAATAGAAAGAGAGAGAAATAGAGAGAGTGAGAGAGAGAAATAGAGAGAGTGTGTGAGAGAAACAGAAAGTGAGAAAGAGAAAGAGAGAAAGAGAGAAATAAAAAAGTGAACGAGAGAAATAGAAAGTGAGAGAGAGAGAAATACAAAGAGGGATAGAGAGAAACAGAACGAGAAATAGAAAGAAAGTGAGAGAAATAGAAAGAGAGAGAGAGAAATAGAAAGAAAGGGAGAAAGAGAGAGAGGGAGAGGGAAAGAGAGAAAGAATCCCAGGAGGGGAAAAATAAATCTATTTTATTTTTAAAGTGCAAAGAGCTTTCAACAGGCACGCTGGGAGATCTGGCTCTCTGCAAAGACCAGCTTTGCATCCAAAAATCTAATAAAAGGAATATAAACTTGGAGCTGAGGGACTCTCGGTAAATCTTGCGGTTGCTTTCTGCCTCTCCACCCCAGAGAAGGCGAGGTGGGCGTCCACATTTTGCATGCGGGAGGCTCTCTAAAAACAACTTTATCAACCTTCTGGCCAAGCCATCTTATCTCTCACCGGCAGAAACTTGCTTTCCATAGACAAGATTCCAGCAGGCCCAGTTTTTTCCCCCCTGGGGTGGGGGGGAAACTCCGTCCCGCGCGTTGAAGGGGAATCCCATTAAGTTTTTATTCCCCACCCAAAAATTAAAAAAAGAGGATTATCAGTGCAGAAAGTGCATTCGGCCACTGGCAGGACAAGCAGCAATGGATGGAGATTAATCGCGGAGAGAAGCACCCTCGAACGAAGGAGAAACTTTCTTGAAAGTTAAGAGCAATGGGGTCGGTGGGGCAGCTTGCCTCCAAAATTGACAATCGTTTAGACCAGGGGTCTCCAACCTTTGCAACTTTAAGTCTGAAGGACTTCAGCTCCCAGAATTATAAAAGCCCAGTCTAGCGCAATACCAATGAAGAAGAAAAATAACAAAGCTGGCTGGAGAACTCTGGGAGCTGAAGTCCTTCAGACTTAAAGTTGCAAAGGTTGGAGACCCCTGGTTTAGACAATCGTATCTCCTGCCTGAGCAAGGGAGGGTGGACTAGAAGACCTCCGAGGTCCCTGCCAACTCTACTATATACCAATGTCCTGCAAGGCTGTTTTTGAGAGCTGTGGGTATGGCAAAGTTGGCTTGCAAGCTACCCCCAGCGATTCAGGAAAAGATTATTTTGGGAGGGGATGGAATGATTTTTTTTCCGCCGCCAGAATTTATGAAAAAGTTGGCTATCAAGACAGCTTTTTGTCTTGAAAGCCAATTTTTTTTTCTCTTTAATAATAATAATAATTTATTACATTTCTAAACCGCCCCCTCTCCCCGAAGGGACTCGGGGCGGTGTACAGGAAAATTAAAAACATCTAAAAACGTAACGATACATACATCATTAAAATCGAATTAAATAACCCTGTACTAAAATTTATAAAACATTCTTTCCTGGTGGGGAGGGCGGCCCGCCTGGCCAGCAATCGTGATGATGGCAATATTAGGATGATGATTCTTTTCACAGCCGGTTGACGCAATCAAGGCCAAGGCCGCCACTTCGGAAGGGAAACGCCAAAGGGTAGCATCTTTTTTTTTTTAACGCATTCGTTAAGTCAAAAATACAAATGAAGACGCTTTGGGTGGGTGGCAGCTGACTGACGCCTCGAAGACAAAAAAAAATGCTTTTCCAGCTTTCTTGCCAGTCGATGAACCGGCGTTTTAATTTTTGCCGTTTACAAAGTCCACTTGAAACGATCAACGGTGGGAGGGGGGGGGGGGAAAGGGTGCAAATTCACTGCCTTGGAAAGGAGCGGAAATGCAAATGTGCGGCCGGAAGCGAAGGTGCAAACGCAAGAGTTTTAAAAGAAAACAAACTTCTGGCCTTTGTTGACAGCAGGAACTTGACACTTTCCAGAGAAAGGAGGGAGGGGAGGGAAACGTCACCAAGCGGGGATATTTTCAGGCTGGGAAGGAGGGAGCCGCTTTGCAAAGGTGGGGTGGGTAAGAGGGAGTGTTTCTCCTTTGCAAAGGAGACCCCCCACCCCACCCTAAAACGGGGAGTCTTGCAAATGCCCCAGGACACCCAAGGATGGGCAAAGCCGGGCTGTCCCCAGAAGGAACCAAAGGAAACTAATAATAATAATAATAATAATAATAAATTTAATTTGTAGACCGCTCCCTCTCCCCGAAGGATTTGAATAGTCATAACCCACGGATTGGTGCACAGGGGAATTAAAAAACATACAAACATAAATACATCATAAATATATATAAAATCAGATTAAACTATTTATCCCTGCGCTAAAAACCCAAAATACTAAAAACTAAACCCCTTAAAAACCCAATTAAAACCATTTAAATGTTCAGACTGAGAGGCTGGAAGGTAAGTTAGGCCAGGCCGGCCAGTTGGAAGAGATAAGTCTATTCCATAAGTTTATAAATGATAACCAATTTCATTGTAATTTTTACAACGACAATAAAGATTATTATTATTATTATTATAAGTTTATCACTAAATGATAAACTCAAAACGGAAACAAATAATGCAACTTTCCAGCCTGGGGGGAAAAAATAAATAAATAAAAATAGTAGCCTAGCAAGAGGAAAGGAAGAAGAAGAAGAAGAAAAAAGCAATCGAGGGGGGGAAAAATGGAAAGCTTCACACGTTCACACGGCCCCAAAAAAAAAAAAAGATTCTAATCGAAGCGCGCGGGATGCAGGATCCCGCAGCATCGCCCCGGGCGGTTGCCATGGCAACCCTGCAAAACACTCCCCGCTCCATCCTTGCTGGACCAAAAAAAAAAAAAGCCACATTTCCAAACTTGGGAAAGTAACTTTTGTTTCCTGCAGGGAAGGGAAAGGGGGGTGGGAGGCTCTAAATGGGGGTGTGGAGGGTGTCCCTCCCCCTTCCTCTTTCCCCCCCACCCCCCACGGCTTACCTTAAAATCCAAGAAAGTGGGGGGGGCGGGTTGCCCCGTTTGCGCTGAGCCGAGGGAAATCCGGACGCGGCTGGGAAGCTTTTTTGCATCTCAAAACTTCCACGGGGTGGGAAAGGAGACGGGGTGGGGGGGGTGGGGGGGAAAGGGCGGGGGGAATCTCGGCAGCCAATGGGGAGAGGGACGCGGCGCCAGCCGGCCAATGAGAGGCGCTGGGGGGGGGGGGCTGAGAAACCCTGGTAAAAGTTTTCTTAAAAGTTGGGAGAAAGTTTGAGACAGTCGGGGGGATTTAAAAAAAAAAGTGGGGGGAAGGGGTTTGAGGAGGGTGGGGCGGGGGGACAAAGAGGGGGGGGTCTCCCCCTGCAGAAAGACCACCCGGGAGCCTCGTCCTAGAGGAGGCAGAAGCTTCCGATTTGAAAATAAAATAAAATGAGAATTAAGGTGCGGGTCTCCAGAATGACTAAGCTGGATAGAGCAGCAGAGGGACAGCAACAGCTGAATTTAATATATATATATATATTTATTTATTTCCCAATCTGGCAGCTCCGCCTTCCAGGTTTCCAGAGGCTCCGCCTCTCACAAAAGCTGGGCGGGGGCTGCATAAATTAAGCCCCCCACCCACCCCAAGTAGGATTTGCAAGCTGGAAGGAGCTGGGGGCACAGATGTCAGGGGATTTGACGCTCCCTTCCCCAAAATAAAACTAAATAAACTAAAAAAATAAAAGGAGGAAAAGCTACTGGGAAGGACCGCTTTGGTCAGAGGTTCTTCCTTGCCACGCTGATGTTGTTACCTAGCTGGGTCAGGAAAGGTCTGCGAGGAAATGAACCAGCTGAGAGACAATGAAGGGCCCCTCGTTTCTTTCTTTCCTTCCTTCCTTTCCTTCCTCCTTTCCTTCTCCATCTCTTCTTCACAAACCTCTCTCTCTCTCCCTTGTAGCGCTGAAGTTGTTACCCAGTTGGGTCAGGAAAGGTCTGCGAGGAAATGAACCAGCTGAGAGACAGTCGAGGGCTCCTTATTTCTTTCTTCCCTTCCTTCTTTTCTTCCTCCTTCCCTTCTCCTCCATCTCTTCTCCGCAAACCCCTCTCTCTTGTAGCACTGATGTTACCTACAACTGGAGACAATCAAGGGTCCCTCGTTTTCTTCCTTCCTTTTCTTTTCCTCCTTCCCTTCTCATTCCTCTCTTCTCCACAAACCCCACTCTCCTGTAGTACTGATGTTGTTACCTAGCTGGGTCAGGAAACGTCTACAAGGACACAACTCAGCTCAGAGACCATCAAGGACCTCTTTTTTCTTTTCTTCCTTCCTTCCTTTCTTTCCTCCTTCCCTTCCCATTCCTCTGTTGTCCGCAAAATCCACTCTCCTGTAGTACTGATGATGCTATCTAGTTGGGTCAGGAGACGTCTACAAGGAAACCAAAGCTCAGAAACGCATCATGGAATCCTTTCTCTTTCTTTTTGAGCTTATTGATCAGAAAGGTGGGTCGTTCAGCGGTTCGAATCCCTAGCGGCACATAACGGAGGGAGCTCCCGTGACTTGTCCCAGCTTCTGCCAACCGAGCCGTTCGAAAGCCCGTAAAAAATGCCAGTAGAAAAATAGGGACCACCTTTGGTGGGAAGGGAACAGCGTTCCATGTGCCTTTGGCATTGAGTCATGCTGGCCACAGGACCACGGAGACATCTTCGGGCAGCGCTGGCTCTTCGGCTTTGAAAGGGAGAGGAGCAGCGCCCCCTAGAGTCAGGAACGGGTAGCAGATATGTGCGAGGGGAACTTTTACCTTGAAGTTGTATTATTAATATTATTGTGATGAATATAACAACGAATATGTGGGTTATGACTATTCAAATAACTGGACCCAGATCACCGTTTGATGGAAATGGGAAATAATATAAATCGGGGGTCTCCAACCTTTGCAACTTTAAGTCTGAAGGACTTCAGCTCCCAGAATTATAAAAGCCCAGTCTAGCGCAATACCAATGAAGAAGAAAAATAACAAAGCTGGCTGGAGAAGTCTGGGAGCTGAAGTCCTTCAGACTTAAAGTTGCAAAGGTTGGAGACCCCTGATATAAATAAAACCAGGCTCCAAAAATTACACTAGCGAGGTTAGAATTAGGGATATGGGGAGGGCTTTGCCAAAGAAACGTTCAAAATTCGCGGCACGGATTCAGGCCCCGGTGTTTTTTCCTGCCAAGAAAGTCAATTTTTCTCCCGTATTTCTCTTGTTAGGAGCCAGGATTTTTTCCATCCTGCTCGGATCTGTCTCATCCCCGGCCAGCAGAACGAAAACCTTTTGATTTTTGACTCTGGTGCCAAATGCTTTTTAATCCCTTTCTGGGCAACTCGCCCCTGGCACAGATCCACCGGTTGCTTGGTGATTGATGGTGGTGGTGGTGGCGGCAACTTCTTGAACAATCAACCAGGGGAAGACAAACGCAGGAACACAGGGTGCTTTACAAATAAATTTAAAAAAAGGAGGGCAGTACACTGTGCTCTCTTTTTTTCACCCCTGGATCAAATATCCTGGCCTCAAATTTTATTTCTTTCCTTCCCTCCCCCTTCGTGGCATTGGCATGCGGAGAGGACTGGATAAGGAGGGCACCTTAATTCGGAGGGGGGGCGGCTCTCCGTACCTGGCACCCCAACTCCCAGAGAAAGGCAGAGAAACGTTAAAAAAAAAACTTGTGGGCTTCGAATTCCCAGACCGGTCCGGGAGTTTAAAACTTTAAAAAGTTTGGGAAGTCTTGTTACCCCCGAGTCGATATCCAAGGTGCGTTTTGAGATGACTGGGAGAATAGAAGTTTTCTAACTTTATTTACTAATTTTTATTTATTTATTTATTTATTTATTTAATCGTATTTATAAGCTGCACCCATCTCACCACATAGGGACTTTATATTGCTTTTTTTTAAAAATAAATCAAACATAGCTTAATGTTCTTAACTGTTTTCTCTTGTGACAACAACCCTGTGAGGTGGGTTGACGGCTGGAGGGAAGGACTGGTTTTTAATTCGCCCGGCCTGCTTTCGTACTTAAGGCAGGGCTAGAATTCACCTACGCCCGGCGATTGGTTCAAAGTCATGCAGCTGGCTTTCGAGCCTAAGGCGGGACTGGAACTCACCGTCTCCTGGTGATTGGTTCATGGCTAAGGCTCGCTCCCAGGGAGAGGGTCTTCTCCGGGTGCCGTCGACCGGACAATGCCGGTTGGCGGCTCCCAGGGGAAGGGCCTTCTCTGTGGTGGGCCCTACCCTCTGGAATGGCCTACCTCCCGACCTCCGTTCCATCACAGACCTCCGCTTGTTTCGCCGGCACCTAAAAACTTATTATTTTCATCTGGCCGGCCTAGCATGATCTATCCCACGCCCATTATTTTATAACAAATCAAACTTGTAATTTGGGTTTTAAATTTAAACTTATTTTAAGCAGGGTATTGATTGAATTTAGTTATTATTTAATAATATTTTGAATTTATGTATAATTGATTTTAAATCTCCGTTCGCCGCCCCGAGTCCCTTTGTGGTGAGATGGGTGCGGGTTATAAATGTGAAAAATAAATAAATAAAATAAATAAGGCAGAACTAGAATTCACCGTCTCCTAGTGATTAGTCCAAGTCACCCACCCTTCATCCTTAAGTCAGAGCTAGAACTCACCACCTCCTGGTGATTGGTTCAAAGTCACCCACCCTTCATCCCTAAGTCAGAACTAGAACTTTCTAACCTGGTGTCCTGACCAAACTGACTTTATTATAACCCAGCTCCAAAGGTAAGAAGGAAACTTCAAGTTGAGTGGACGCCTCTTGTCGTTTTCTCTGCTTTGAGGGATGGAAGCGAGTGTGTTTCACACCACGGGGATCTCGAGACACACAAACACACCACACGACAAGGCAACAACAAAAAATCTGACCTCTCGCCACGTAGACGAGAGCCTTTTTTTTTCTTTCTTCCAGTTAACGTCAGCTGAAATTGGTACAAAATCCACTTGGTTTTTTTAATGTCCGGCACATTAGAACACGAGGGAGGGGTTGTGTATGAATCCAGCTATACCTTGCCTCCCTCCCACCCCTTTACTCTCACCCCACCCTCCCTGGTTCTTTTCCCCTCGAATGTCCAGCAGGAGAGAAACAATGATCAAAGTCACATCACTGGACCGAAAAACACGCCCGGCGGAAAGAAAAACGGACGCAGCGACCCAAAAAGAAAAAATGTCAGTTGGGGAAATGATCGGAAGGCGAATGTAATAATAATAATAATAACAATAATAATAATAACAATAATAATAATAATAAAAAACAGGTCCCAAGTTGGTTCTTTTTTGTTGTCGTTTTGTTTTAAAGTCTTCTCCGGAGAAAAAAAACAGGGCCGTAGTTTTGTCTTTCGGTCAAGTTTTCCCTTTTTTCTCTCTCAAAAAGACGGCCGTCCACTTTTGAGCCGCCGAAAGGGGCGGCCGCGGCGGAAGGTTGCAAAATTGTAAGCGCGAAAAACTCCAAATTTAGGAGCGGCCCCCCCGACCCTCCTCGGGTTGCGTTCTGTAAGGCTCTCCTCCTGTCAGATGCCCCCACGCCCTTCCCCCTCTTCCAGATAAGAGGTATATATTAATTGCATTGGTGAATTCGCCGGGAGAAAACCGGGCGATTTTACGGCGAGACCAAACGGAGGGACGGAGGGCGGAGCCGAAACTGGAATGGCGGCGGATGAGAGGAATGGAAGGTGGGGAGGGGGGAGACTGGGAAAACGCCCCCTCCTCCCTCCCTCCCTCGCTTTTCTGTCAAGGCTTGGCAGTTTTAAAGACAGGTTGTGGGTTGAGGAGGGCGAGAGACAAAGACGGGACGGACGGCGACGCTCCCGGAGTGGAGGAAGGCGTAAAAGGGGTCTTGCGTCCATCCGCCGCAGTCCAACCCTGTGCCCAGCAAGTCCAGCGTCAGGAGTGAAACCCACTGGAGGTTGTGGGGTCTTTTCTCGGCCGCCCAGAATTCTCCAGGGATGGGATTTGGTGCCCCCTCCCCTCCTCAGCCAGGAGCGTCTCGTAGTGGTACGAATAGGATCGGCCGTACATTCTGCCCACGGGGGCGAGGACGGCGGGAGGCCTCAGCCGTCGTTGGCGGCCACAAGCTGCCCCATGCTCTCCCGGATGTAGACGGACTGGATCTCCTTGGTCTTGAGGCAGAAGTCGCAGGCCCAGACGGCCGAGGCCTCGGTGGTCAGCAGCCCGTAGGCGTTCTCCGTCATGCCCGTACACTCCCGGTGGAACCACTTCTGGCACGACGCCTCGCACAGGATGGCGTCTTGGTCGTCGTTCACCTCGCTGCGACAAGCCCCGCAGGGGTAGACCAGCCCGGGCGGAGGCTGGTGGCCCGAGTTGCCGGCCGCCTTGCTGGTGGGGGGCAAGGGGTTGCCTTCGGGGGTGCCGGTGGGGCCGCTGTGGCCGGTGCTGTTGGGCGCGAAGGTGGGCTGGGTGCCGTTGACAGCCGCCGGCGAGCCGGTGTGCTGTTCCTGGTTGAAGCTGTTGGGAGGCGGGTGGAGGGGCTTGTCTTCGGCAGAGGGAGGGAAGCCCGGGTCGGGCCCCGGGAACGGGCTGGGGTTAGGGGGCAGGCTGGAGAGGTTGGGGTTGGGGCGCTGCAGTGGGGACTGTCCAAAGAGGTTGGCGGGCTGGCTGAATCGCTGGGCCATCGGCGGTCCGCCTGGAGGGTTGAGAGCCGGCCCGGAGCCCATGTCCCCCCCACGAGGGGGCTGCCCCATGGTTGGCGACATCATGGGGCCGAATGCCCCCATGGGCCCCTGCATGATCTGTCCACCGGGGGGGCTAAAGTTCTGTCCCAGCGGCTGCCCGAAAGGTTGCCCGCCGAAGCCCATCCCGCCAGGTTGGACGTAGCCGGGGTTTTGGGGGGGCATGTTGAACACCGGGCCCATCTGGTTGGGTCCAAAGGGGGGCGGCTGCCTCCGCATGGGCTGGGGACCCCCGCCATAGCTGGGAGGGACCTGGGGGCCCATCGCCCCTTGCATGCGGAAGTTGCCAAAGGGCCCGGGGTTGCCCAGGAAGGGCGCGGAGGAGGAGCCCACCTTGGGGATGGCAAAGTCATCTTCAAACGGGTTGGAGGCCACCAGGTGATCGACCATCGGGGTGGGAGGAGGGGCAAACTCCGAGAGGTGGGAATAGGAGGGGCCCTATAAGAAGAAAGAGACAAATAAGCAGATATCCTATATTCCTATAATGGCCAGCATTACAACCACAGCCTCCAGCAGGGGGCAATGGAGGCCAATAGATCCGGAAGGTACCAAGTATGGGGGAGAGAGAAGATTAAACTAACTTCTCTGGGTAATCCTCAATTTACAGCGAATGAGACACAATTTCCAGCTGTGTTACTGTCGTCAGTTCGAGCCCCCCCCCCCCCCCCCCGTGACCAGACCCGACTTCATGACATATTTTTTTTTTGCGGTGGTCCTTAAATGAGTCGCTGTGCTCATTAAGCCAATCTGCATTCATTAAGCGGAAGCCCATTCTTTTACATGGCCATTTTTTAAAAAGCATATATTAAGGTACGACGGGAGGGGGGGGGGGGAGGAGTATGGGAGTAAGAACCCAAGGCTGTCTCGAACCCAGGGCACCTGAAACAACCCCTCCCACCCACCCACCCCTACCCCAAATTACCTGCGTGTTGGACTTGCGACGTTTCTTCTCGGGGCTCTTCATTTGAAGACCTGACCGAGGCAGAAAAGCAGAAATTAAAAATATTGGTCCAAACGTCTATGGAGATTTGTCAGTCATCCGGGTCGAAGTTATCTCAACTCTGCTTTTTTTTTTTTTTTTCCTCTTTCAAATGACATCAGGACTTTTTCTCCCTCTTTTTTATTTTATCTTATTTTTATTTTATCTGTCTCTTTCTTTCTCTCTTTCTTCCTTTCTCATCTTCCCCTTTCTTTCGCCCACTCTTCTTCCTTATCCACTCTGTTCCTCCCTCCCTTTTTCTTTCTTTCTCGTCTTCTCCATTCTTTCCTCCTTTTCAGCCACTCCTCCTCATCCTCCTTCCTTCTTTTCCGTCTTTCTTTCCTTCTTTTCCTCCACTCCTCCTTATCCACTCTTTTCCTCCTTCGTTCCCTTCTTTCCTCCCTCCTCTCTCTCACTCACTCTTTCCTACCTACCTACCTACCAACCACCAACTATATAAGCATGGATAAATATACTTAGGCCTAAGGCGCTACTCCGAGGACTGCTGTTAGGTGGGTTACGAGTGCAAAACCTGCCCCCACCAGAGCCATTGGGATGCTTTTCGTCCTTGTGACAAGTGGCAGCAGCCCCAATGCTTGAGTGTGGCCTATATATATATAACTAACTATAACTATATATAACATATATACGCTTGTGTCACAACACCCTGTTAAGCCCCAATTAAGGGAGGAAGCATACTGCTCTCCTTTTCTGCCTTTCGGCTCATCACCAGAGACCATCTAGACAGAAGGCCATGAGTTCCTTTGTGTGATTTTTTTTTAATATGTGTGTTACGTTTTTGAGCTGATCAATAAATAAATATTATTTCCCCTGTCTCAGCTGATCAGGAGAACCGGTTGGCTTAGTGGCTAAGGCTTCTGCCTAACATGTAATACAGCCCCGGTTCGAATCCCAGTCAGGGTCTGGCTAGCTGATGAGAGCTAAAAAGCTCGAAATAGATCTATCCTAGTCTCCCTGGTTTATTTATTGATCAGCTCAAAACCTAAAATACACACACACGTATATAATAACTATATATAGTTATAGTTATAGTAATAGTTACATAGTTATTTATAGGCCACACTCAAGCATTGGGGCGATAGATAGATTAGATAGATAGATAGATAGATAGATAGATAATTAAGATAGATAGATAGATAGATAGATAGATAGATAGATAGATAGATAGATAAGATAGATAAGATAGATTAGATAGATAGATAGATGATAGATAGATAGATAGATAGATAGATAGATGATAGATAGATAGATAGATGATAGATGATAGATAGATAGATTGATAGATAGATGATAGATAGATAGATAGATAGATAGATAGATGATAGATAGATAGATAGATAGATAGATAGATAGATAGATAGATAGATAGATAGATAGATAGATAGATAGATAGATAGATAGATAGATAGATAGATAGATAGATGCAGGCAGGCAGGCAGATGATTGGTAGATAGATGATAAAAGATATAGTTCGTTGGTTAGATAGATAGATAGATAGATAGATAGATAGATAGATAGATAGATAGATAGATAGATAGATAGATAGATAGATAGATAGATAGATAGAATATTATAACTATTTTTAAAAACGACCTTCCAGGGCCATGGAAGCTTCTCTCTCTTTCAAGCCAGCCTTCCTACCCCGCAGGGTTGTCGTTGCAGGGGAGGGAAATGGGAGGGGGGGTTGGTTGAAGAGGGGGGAAGGTCTACCTCGCAGGGTGGGGGTTATTTTGGAGGGGGAGGAGCTTAAACCAGACACCCCGCCCCCCTCCCGCAATGAGCAGCACCAGCCCGGCGTGGGACTCCCACGCATGGGAAGAAAAGGAGGGGGACGGACCACCATGCCCATCATCCACTTTCCCGGTTGAATTTCCCCCCGTCCGTCCCCCCCCCGTCCCGCCCCCAATCAGGAAGGAACCCCGTTTCCCCAGCAACGCCGCCTCCGGTCTCCATGGCAACCAGCTGCCCCCTCCCCGCCCTCCGCACGCGCTGCTCCTCCCTTACCGGCCTTGCCCTGCTTGCGGCCTGGGCCCGTGGCGAGGTTCCCCGGCGGAGGAGGCAGCGGCGGCGGCGGCGGCGGCGGACCCGGAGCAGGCGGAGCGAGGCCTACTCCCCCCTCCAGCTTGTCGGGGTGCGGGGCCGCCATAAGAAGCAAAGCGGGCGCGGGGGGGGCGAGGCGGCTACGAGGGGCCCGGAGGCCCAGGCCGCGCCATCGCGACGCGAGCCGGAAGCGGAAGCTGATAGAGAGGACGGGAGGGGGGAAAGGGGGAGGAGGGGGAAAGAAAGCCGCGCTTCCGGTTCCGGGCGATATCTTGGAGGCGGCTTCTCTGTTTTGGCTGTTCTGGGCGTCGGCCTCCCGTCTATCTCTATGGCTCGAAAGTAAAAAAATAAAATAAAAATAAAAAGCGCCTTTCAGAAGGCGGATGGAGGGGGTAGAGGCGCTGACGTCACTCGCCGGCGCTGTTTTGTGTCGGATGATGATGACGTTGCTGGACTAGAAGCTCATAGCAGGAATAAACATATTCAACCATCTTGAGTCTCTATGGTTCTTTTTCTTTCCTTCCTTTCTTTTTTCCTCTTCCTTTTCCCTTCCCTTTTCTTCCTTCCTATTTTCTTTTTTCTTTTCTTCCTTTCCTTCTTTCGTTTCTTTTCCTCCTCCCTTTTCTTCCTTCCTTTCCTTAATTTTCTTCCTTCTTTTCCTCCTCCCTTTTTTCCTTTCTTCCCTTTTATTCCTTCCTTGTTTTCTTCCACTTTTTCTTCCTTTCTTCCCTTTCTTTTTCTTCATTTCTTTTCTGTATATTTGTTTATTTCTTCCTCTCTCCCACCATTCTTCCTTTACTTCTTTCTCATTCCCTTCCTTCCTTTATCTTTCATTTTCTCCTTTCCCTTTCCCTTATTTCTCCCACCCTTCTCCCTCTCATTTCTCCTTTCTTCCCTGTATCCACTTCCCTCTCTTCACTTATTCCTTCCACCCTTTTCCTTTCCATCCTTCTCTTTCTTTCTTTCCTTCTTTCTTTCTCTCTCTCTCTTTCTTTTCCTTCTTTCTAATCTTTTTCTCCTCTTTCCTTTCTCTTCCCTCTTCCTTTTCTTTCCTTCCTTCCTTCTCTTCCTCCCTCCCCAAAGAGAGAGAGAGAGAGAGAGAGAAAAAAGGCACCCAGGAGCCACACGCTAAAGAAATACCAATTTTTAATAATAACTATTTGATTTCCTTTGGTATAATCGCGAGAAAATCAAACCGATACAAAGTGTGTATAAAGGACGTGGAGAGGAGGGATGGAGGGGGGCTTGTGGGGGGTGTCCCGCAGAATTAGCGGGGACAGGCACAGTGATAAAGAGAGTAAAGCTACACATTGGCCTCAGATTATAACAACAGACATGCAACACCAAATTATCAAATTTATGTACAGAACCTGGGAAGGAAACCAGCCTCAGTGCTGGAAGACAAACCCATTTTCCCCGCCTTCTCTTTTCATCTTTTTTTGGGAGGGGGTCCTCACTTGTGTTTTGGAGCTGTCTTCTTGGAATATCCCAAAATCCAGGGGAAACATCCCTTAACCCAGAGAGGGGTGCTCAGCCTGGGCTTTTACGGGTGGGGTGGAAAGAAGGGGTTAAATTATGGGGCAACCGTGACGGAACAGAAGGAGGCGAGTGAGAAACGACTGCCCCCTTTTTCTCCATCCTCCGCGAACTCTTCGCCCCAAAACCCCAGGCAGCGTTGTGAGGACCTCTTGCATAAAATCCGACCTGAAAAAAAGGCTCAAGGCACACCAAGGACAGATATAAAAAATGCGTCAGTGGGGCGGGGGCTGGGGGGGGGCTGTGAGCAGCGAAGAGAGAGGACTCTGCCTCCCAGATCCACTTCGGCCCTTAAGTTTCCCTTTTTTCTGTGTGTGCTTTTTTTTTTTTAAAGCAATCATTTCCCCCCCTTCGCGGGGGACTTTGGCATCAATCGCACGCAAGATCCTCCCACCACCTCCCACCGCCTGTTCCGAACAGTTAGCGGGAGGAGGCAAAAGTCGTCCGAAGGAGGACTTTCTCTTGCCAGAACGTCCACGAAACCCAAGCTGGACTGTTCTCGCCGAGGACTAGAATCGTGGCTGGGAGAAGCCGGGCGAGACGTAGAGAGAGAGGTGGTCTGGGAAAAGCACGATGGGTTCCGGTGCTCCTCCGAGTCCCTTCGACCCCCCAGAAAAAATGCTTTGGCAGAGGCGACAGCCCGTTCGAGCGGCCGTCGGAGGAGTCCATAGGACCGGGGAGGAAAAAGAGATACCCCCCCCCCCCCGAGAATCCCTGGGCGCCGTTTGTAGTGATGTGGTTGTCGGGCTCATGGCCGCCGCTCGACGGGCTGCTGTAGGCACAGCTCGCTGCCGGCGGAGATGATGGGCAGCCGATTGTCCATATGGTGGCTGATTAAGTGACTGACACTTTCAAAGCGGTGGTCCTTCGTCCGAACCTGGAGGGGAAGAAATCGGGGAGGTTGGCCGGAGAAGTATCGAGGGTCCTTGAATTACGACCGCAAGAGAACAGAAGAACGGAGTTGGAAGGGACCTTGGAGGTCTTCTAGTCCAACCCCCTGCCTAGACAGGAAAGCTTAGACCAGGGGTCGGCAATCTTAAAATACTCCGAGAGCCATTTTGGACCAGTTCCCCACCGAAAAGAAAACACCGGGAGCCACAGAAACTCCTTCCCGCATATTTTGAGCGACGGGGAGCCACAGCAGAGGGAGAAAAGAGCCACATGCGGCTCCGTTTGCTGAGCCCTGGCTTAGACCATGAGCCCGCTGGGAATAGGCTTCTTCTGCCTCACGGATGTCTGACTCCGAAGGCAGCTGATTGACAGTCGGGCCCCCTCTCTGCCTCCGACACAGAACCTTCTTCAGAGCCTTCCTCAAGACTCCAAGACTGGCCCAGGTTCCTACCCAACCCTCCCCACTGTCTGAATCGGCTGCCAACTCCACCCACCCTGAGCCCCACCTACCACTCCCTCCGGATCGACGAGGAGGAGGTGCTTGGGCTGCCCTCCTTGAAGTCCAGTCAGCACATACTGTCCCGGAGTGGTGGTGCTTTCGCGCACCAGGAAATCCCCATTGGCTTGCAGCAGCTTCTCAGATTCTTTGCGGCTCATCTGTCCGTGGTACCACGCTTCCTGCCGCAGCTGCTCCTCCATGGTGGCTGGCGGGTGGGAGGGCGGGGTAGGGGGCGGTGGGGGCGCCCGCAAGGCATCCTCAAAAGGCTCTGGGGACGAAAGCCGCCGCCGTTAGGAGTGATCTATTTATCGGTCGTTCTCAACTTGCGGCCCAAACAGAGCGAGACCTGCGAGGTTTCTCCTCCCACCCCCCGGTTTATGAGCTTTCCCGCCGCCGTCGTTAAGGGGGAAACCACTGCCGCCCGTTAAGTTAGCGACGCAGTTAATTAAGCGCATCTGTTTTTTTCCCACTGACTTGGCTTGTTAAGAAGGTGGCGGAAAGGAGTTTGCGGGCTATGGCAACCGTCGTTAACTACGAGTCAGCGGCCCTGGGTTGCCTGGATTTTGATCGCGCGCGCCCCTGGGGATGTTGCAGGTGTCGTAAGCGTGGGAAACGGTCATCAATCAGAAGAACAGAACAAGCAGAGTTGGAGGGGGACCTTGTAAGGTCATCTAGCCCAACCCTTTACCCAAGCAGGAGACCCTACACCATTTCTGACCGATGGCAGTCCAGCCTCCTCTTCTTGAAAGCCTCAAGGGATGAAGCTCCCACAAGTTCTATCCCATTGAATATAGAATAACAGAGTTGGAAGGGACCTTGGAGGTCATCTAGTCCAACCCCCAGGGCCCAAGCAGGAGAACTGACACCATTTCTGACCGAGGGCAGTCCAGTCTCTTCTTGAAAGCTTCCAGGGATGAAGCTCCCACAACTTTTGAATGCAAGCAGTCCCATTGAGTATAGAATAAGTTGGAGCTTCATCCCTGGAAGCTTTCAAGAAGAGACTGGACTGCCCTCGGACCTTGGAGGTCATCTAGTCCAACCCCCTTTTACCCAAGCAGGAGACCCTACACCATTTTTGACCGAGGGCAGTCCAGCCTCTTCTTCTTGAAAGCCTCCAGGGATGAAGCTCCCACCACTTCTAAATAACAGAATAACACAGCTGGAAGGGACCTCGGAGGTCATCTAGTCCAACCCCCCTCTGCCCAAGCAGGAGACCCTACACCCTTTCTGACCGAAAGCCTCCAGGGATGAATCTCCCACAACTTCTGAACTTCTCTTCCATGGGTGGATGGTTCTCCCTGTCAGGAAACCCCTCCTTAATTCCAGGTTGAATCTCTCCTTGATCGGTTTCCGTCCATTCTTCCTTCTCTGGCCTTATCATACTTCTGTTATAACTTCGGTCACTAAACAAACAGTCGGAAGTCGAGGACTACCTATATAGGAACTGCCCGACCCTCCCGCGTCCCCTTCCCCTACTCACTCATGTCGAAGAGGTCTCTTTGGATGCTCCCGTTGGAGGTCGCGTTCTGGGCGCCGGCCTGCAATTTTTCCAAATTTTGCACATTGACGTAGGATGGGTCCACCACGAACTCCGGGCGGCCAGAAGGGCCCCGATCCCTGCCTGCAAGTGGGAGGGGGAAGGGGGGGGGAAACAGGATGGGATAAGAAACACCCTCACACACACACACACACACACAATTACAAAGCACCACCTTGTGAAAACCGGCTCGGAACCTGGGGGGATTCTGGGAGTTGTAGTCCACACTTTTTGAAAGTTCCCATATTGTTGATAAACACTGCAGAAGATAATCCACAGCTACCTCTCTCTCTCTCTTTCTTTCTTTCTCTCTTTCTCTCGCCCTCTCAATCTTTCTCTCTTTCTTTCTCTCTCTCTCAATCTGTTTCTCTTTCTTTCTCTCTGTTTCTTTCTCTCTCTCTCAATCTCTTTCTCTCTCTTTCTTTCTCTCTCCCTCTCAATCTCTTTCTCTCTTTCTCTCTCTCTCAATCTCTCTCTCTGTCTGTCTGTCTCTTTCTCTGTCTCTTTCTCTGTCTCTCTGTCTCGCTCTCTCTCTTTCAATTTCTCTCTCTTTCTCTCTCTCTTTCTTTCTCTCTCTCAATCTCTTTCAATCTCTCTCTCTTTCTCTCTCTGTGTCTCTCTCTCTCTGTCTCTGTCTCTCTCTTTTTCTCTCTCTTTCTTTCTATTTCTCTCTCTTTCTTTCTTTCTCTCTCTTTCAATCTCTCTCTGTCTCTTTCTTTCTCTCTCTCTTTCTCTCTCTCTCTCTCTTTCAATCTCTCTCTCTCTTTCAATCTCTCTCTCTCTCTCTCTTTCTCTCTCTCTGTCTCTTTTTCTCTTTCTCTCTCTCTCTCTCTCTCTCTTTCTCTGCCTTGATTAGGCAAGCCGTTAAGTTATGGTAAAGACGGCTTTATTTTATTTTATTTATTTATCTAATAATCGAACTTGGCAACTTTAAGAGATGGGTGGACTTCAACTCCCAGAATCCCCCAGCCAGCCTGCTTTTAACATGTGGACTTCCACTCCCAGAATCCCCCAGTCTGCATGCTTTTAACATGTGGACTTCCACTCCCAGAATCCCCCAGCCAGCCTGCTTTTAACATGTGGACTTCCACTCCCAGAATCCCCCAGTCTGCATGCTTTTAACATGTGGACTTCCACTCCCAGAATCCCCCAGCCAGCCTGCTTTTAACATGTGGACTTCCACTCCCAGAATCCCCCAGTCTGCATGCTTTAAGAGGGGTGGGCTTCCACTCCCAGAATCCCCCAGGCGAGATTTAACTTAAAGGCACCCAAATTCATTGCTGGATCACCTACCTTGTGTGATCGGATGTGGCTTCTTGGACTCGTAGTCCCCAGCAACTACTTGGCCAACAGGCTACGGGAAGGAAGGAAGGAAGGAAGGAAGGAAGGAAGGAAGGAAGGAAGGAAGGAAGGAAGGAAGGAAGGAAGGAAGGAAGGAAGGAAGGAAGGAAGGAAGGAAGGAAGGAAGGAAGGAAGGAGGTTTAATTGAAGCTTCAAATGAATATTTTAAGACCCGTTTTCCCGCAGCTTAATACTCCTGCAACCATCGTCTTTTAATGATGGGCAATTGAATGGAGTTGAATATTTCCTGGCCAGATGCTATCCCTGTTGCCAATGAGGAGTTTTGTTCAGCAGATATATACATATATATATATATATGAGACAAGTGGGGGAACATCAAGACGTCTGCATGTACATCGTGCGTAATTGTCAGTGGGGGGAACTTACCAAGGTGGCCCCCAAATTGTTGGGGGTCTGAGCCGCCGTAGCCCCTTCCCGCAAACGCAGGTCAACGACCCCTCCTAAGGGAGGTTCCTTTCCGGGAAAATCGTTGTAGTATTGGTGATCTGGAGGTGGTGGCTCTTCCTCTTCATCCCAAGCGGAGCCGTCGAACCCGGCCATCCTAGTCAGGAGTGGTGAGAGAACCGTATCAGGAAAACAAACCGGTCCTCATCTTATGACCACAAACGGAACCCTCCAAATTTACGTTGCTAAGTGAGACGCCCAAGTTAATTTTGCCCAGGCCCTGTCTTACCACAATTATTAAGTGGATAATAACTTTATTCCACGACTTACAACAATGGAACCCACAATTTAGTCCCTGACTTACGACTGCTTATGACCACAACAGAACCCAAAATGTATATTGCTAAGCGAGACAGCTGTTAAGTGAATTTTACCCAAGACCCGTCTTGCCGATTATTAAGTGAATATAGGTAATCCTCGACTTACGACCACAACAGAACCAAAAACGTATGTTGCTAAGCGAGACATCTCAGTGAATTTTGCCTAAGACCTGTCTTACCACCGTTATTAAATCAATTATGGACAGTTCTGGACTTACGACCAGCATGGAACCCAAAATTTATGTGGCTAAGCGGGACGCGTTACGTCAATTTTGCCTCACGTCCTTCCTTGCCAAAGTCGTTAAGTGAATCAGCTCAGTTTTTAAGGTTGTTAAGCCAAATCTGGCTCCCCCACCCCACCCAGCCCAGCTCCCCGTCGACTTGAGCTCGTCCGACGGTCATAAAAGGGGATGGCGCGACCTTCCAGGGTCGTAAATACGAGTCGCCAAGCATCTGAATTTTGATGACGTGACCACGGGTATACTCCGACGGTCGTTAAGTGTCAAAAAAAGGACCCCCAACTTCCTTTTTCGCCATGATTTCGAACGGACACTAAACGACCTAAGTCGAGGAATATCTTCACTCACAACCCCCCGGGCGGCGGGTTCAAATCTTGCGTTTGCCCTACCTGTCGTGCGGCGTAACGAGCTTAGGAGGGTTCTTAAGGTACTGCTTGAAGCGTAATTCGAACGCTTGTCCGATGGTGCTGATGACATCTTGGGACAAACCTTCCGGGCACTCCAGGATGTGGCAAGCTGCGAAGAGACCCCCCCCAAAGGAAAAGGGGGTGGCCTTTATTGATCGGTTATTGATTATTGATCACAATTATTATGGATTATTTCAACCCCAGGGGCCTACGGAGGAGGAAAAAAACAACAACCCAGTTCCCTCCCATCACATCCTACAGACAATCCTCGGCTTTACGACCATGGACCCCGAAAACTGGGCGGCTCCCATTGGTCAAGTGAGCTTCGTCCCGTTTTGCGACCTTCCTCACCATCCGTCATTAAGCGAACCACTGCCAGTGTTCAAATGAGAAACGCAGTGGTTAAGAGCCATCCAGATTTCCCAGAAGGTCGGCAAAAGGGGAACACCGCCACCGTCATAAACGTGAGTCCGTTCCCAATTCGGATCCCGTTAGGCGGCGGGAGGTGCGACCGCGGTCGTTAAGCGTGAACCGCGGCCGCGGGTTCCTTGTTTCCAGCGCCATTGTCATTTCGAGCCGGCGCTAAGTGGACCCTAAGGCCATCGTGGTTCCAAGCCGGATTGATTAAAGATTAAAAACGGGCTGCAGGAAAAGAAGCCAGGATTAAAAGATCCAAGCCAAGATGGCGGAAAAACCTTACCTCGGTGATTGACGGGGTCTTTGGCAACGTAAGCGACATATTCCGCCGTATCCTGGGGGGCAAAAATGCAAAATAAATTTAACGCTAGATTTGGGGAAAGGCTTAAAAAAATTGCACACGTGTGTAAACTTTTGCACACTGGTACAAAATAATAATAATAGTAATAATATTTCTGGGCGTTGCAGCCTACTATGGCTGTCAAAATAAACAACAGGGAGTCCTTGGGTTTACGACCGTTTGTTTAGTGACCGTTCGTAGCTACAACAGCCCTGGAACACGTGACCTACGACCGTTTTTCACCCTTACGACCGTTGTCGCAGACCCGTGATCGCATGATCAAAATTCAGACATTCAAACTAATTCGTATTTGTGTCCCGGAGGGTGGGGGGTATCACGTGGTCCCCTTTAGCGACCGAGCCACATCAATGGGGCAGCCAGATTCACTTAACGACTCTGTGACCAATTGAACAACTTGCGAGAAGTCGCAAAACGGGACAGACGTCACTTTAACAACGGTCTCCGCTTAGCACGAGAAATTTGGGGTTCCGTTCCAGTCGTAAATCGAGGACTGCCTGCCGATGAAGAATGAACCCCAGATTAATCCGCAAGTTGAAGGCAGAACTTCCGTTCCTTAATCCCCAATTAATTTCCTTAATCCCCAATTAATCTTAATTAATTACTGAGTTGTTAAGATTTGTTTTTTTTTTTCATCTAATACAAAGAGGACGATCAGAGTGGCGTAGTAGTAGCCTCACAATCCGGAAGCTTGTGAGTTCGATTCTAGGTAGAGGCAGATTCTTTTCTCTCTGAGCAGAATGAGAATATTATCTGCCGAACAAAACTCCTCTCTGGCGACAGGATGAAGCGTCCGGCCATGAAATATTCTGCTAGCTTCATTCAGTTGCCCAGAATCCACCCCGCAAGGGATTATGGCGCCGTTAAAAGAGGATGACAAAGGGGATGACCAGGAATCTACCAGGTCTTGACACAGAGGGGGGGGGGCAAGAATTTGGGGTGGGGGGGGTGGGAGAATATCACGAAACTCACCGGATCCCCTCCGGAAGCGAACGAGATCGATTGCATATGGTGATTGGCGATGATCTACAAATCGAAAGGAGAATAAAATTGCGAAGAAATGTCGACCAGTTTGAAGCAGAGGGGGGCAAAAAACACGACGCAGACAGTCCTCGGTTTACAACCATTTGCTTAGTGACCGTTTGAAATTGCGACGGCCCTGAAAAAAAGGGACTTTGGATCGCTTTCCCCACACTTACGACCGCTGTAGCCAACCCCGCGATCACCGGATCCAAATTTGGGAGGGGTGGGGGGGTGTCAAATGATCCGCTTTTGCGACTTTCTGATGAGGGGGGAGCTGAATTCGCTTAACGACCGTGGGACTCGCTTAACAACGGCGGCAGGAAAGGTCGTGAAATGGGACAAAGCTCACTTTGCAAATGTCTCGTTTAGCAACAGGGGGAGGGGGGGGGGCGGAAGGCGGACGAGGGAGACTCACCTGTTTACAGTCGGACGCCATGAGGTTGAGGCTGCTGGTGGAGATGGTCAGTGTGATGGGCATAGCTGCGAACTTTAGATTGGTCTTGCCCAAGATGGAGTTGAGCGCCCGGCCGCAAGGCTGCCAAAGATGGGGGGTGGGGGGGGTGGGGGGGGAACAGAATATAGAATAACTGAGTTGGAAGGGGCCTCGAAGGTCTTCTAGTCTGACCCCGAGCATAATACAGAATAACAGCGCTGGAAGGGATCTTGGAGGTCTTCTAGTCTGACCCACTGCCCAGAATACAGAATAGCTGAGTTGGAAGGGATCTTGGAGGTCTTCTAGTCTGACCCCCTGCCCAGAATATAGAATAAGAGTTGGAAGGGACCTGGGAGGTCTTCTAGTCTGACCCCCCGACCATAATACAGAATAACTGAGTTGGAAGGGATCTTGGAGGCCTTCTAGTCTGACCCCCTGCCCATAATACATAATAACTGATTTGGAAGGGATTTTGGAGGTCTTCTAGTCTGACCCCCTGCCCATAATACAGAATAACTGAGTTGGAAGGGATCTTGGAGGTCTTCTAGTCTGATCCATTGCCCAGAATATAGAATAAGAGTTGGAAGGCACCTGGGAGGTCTTCTAGTCTGACCCCCGGCCCAGAATACAGAATAAGAGTTGGAAGGGACCTCGGAGGTCTTCTAGTCTGACCCCCTGCCAAGAATACAGAATAAGAGTTGGAAGGGACCTGGGAGGTCTTCTAGTCTGACCCCCTGCCCATAATACAGAATAACTGAGTTGGAAGGGGCCTCTAGTCTGACCCTCCTGCCCAAGCGGGAAACCCTATCCCCTCCTTTTCAGACAAATTTGGCTTTCCCCTCTCGGCTTACCTTCCTTCTGCGCACGGCTCCCTTGGTGCTGGGCACAGCTTCACAAACCAGGCCTATAGCCTCCCTGCAAGGGAGGAAGACGAGGAAGAAGAGGGAGGTCATTACGTCAAGACAACATCTTAAACACGCAACAGGCGAACAGAGCAATTCCCCATGCTTGGGGGTGAGGGTGTGTCAATTGTGGGGTGGGGGTGTCTCAAAACCCCAGCAAGCACAGAGAGACACAAACACACACACAAGTTCTAGAGCCCCACGGACTTCAACTCCCAGAATTCAACTCCCCCCCCCCCCTTCACACACCCAGGGAATTCTGGGAGTTGAAGTTCACCCTCCTTCAAGATAGATAGGTAGGTAGGTAGGTAGGTAGGTAGGTAGGTAGGTAGGTAGGTAGGTAGATAGATGATAGATAGATAGATAGATAGATAGATAGATAGATAGATAGATAGATAGATAGATAGATAGATAGATATGAGAGAGAGAGAGAGAGAGAGAGAGAGAGAGAGAGAGAGAGAGAGAGAGAGAGAGAGAGATGGGTAGATAGGTAGGTGGGATCGATGGATAGATGGATGATTAGATGGGTAGGTAGGTAGGTAGAGACAGACAGATAACAATAGAGAGGAGAGAAAGATGATGTGATAGATATTTAGGAAGATGATAGATGATAGATAGATAGATAGATAGATAGATAGATAGATAGATAGATAGATAGATAGATAGATAGATAGATAGACAGACAGACAGACAGACAGATGATACATAGATGGATAGATAGATAATTAATTGATTGTTTGAGATGATAGATAATAGACAGACAGATATTTAGATAGATAAATACATAAATACATAGATGGATGGATGGATGGATGGATGGATGGATGGATGGATAGATAGATAGATAGATAGATAGATAGATAGATAGATAGATAGATAGATAGATAGATAGATAGATAGATAGATAGATAGATAGATAGATAGATAGATATTTGCATATAACTTGGAGCAGAAATTTGCTCAGGGAATTCAGAAACTACAGGCAAGAACTGAATGGCAGAAATTGTTATCATGTCTTTGTCCCCATCCCACCCCACTCCCCTCCCGCCTCCAGTCTTGCTAGCTGGCTCACCTGGTGACTTGAGTCCTGGTGCTGAAATCGAGGGCCCGCATGGACTGCAGCACCTCCACACACCCCATGTACTGCGGGGGGGGGGGGGGGGGGGCGAGAAGGAGAGCAGAGGTAAGAAGCGCGAAGGGGAATCGGGCGTGAATTCCCCCACCCGTCCTTTTATTCGATTCCTCTTATATTTATATTCTGACTTTTCATGGCTAAGGCCCCCGTGTTACTAACTGAACAACGGCAGGGATTCCCTTAAAGAGAAAAAGGAAACACTGCCGCGAGAAAAGTCGTAGAACGGGAGCAAAATCGAATGTTTCGCTTAGCGTTCGTCGTTAAAGCGAGAACGGGGCGGGGAAACACCGACCTTCCTGAGCGAGGTCGCAACCACTCCCCGCTCCCTTGTCTTCACCCCCCTCCCCGAGTGTGCAAGCCTCGCACCCTCACCGGCCTCCTCGCTCACTCACCCGGACCAGGTAGGAGACTCCGGAACCCATCACTTTGTCATCCCGGTGCAGCCACCCTCGGCTGGGCTTGTTGACGAAACTCCCGTGCCGCGTCCACTCCTCGCCGCCCAGCTGACCGCCTTCGACCCGCATTTTCTTCCCGCAACTCAGTTTGTTCATATCCTGGGAATAGAGACCGACAAGGCCGGCTGAGTCGTCGGCGGCGCACCGAAAGTCTCCGGGGACTCCCGGCTCGCGGGAAAAAGCCCGCAGGCTCAACAGGAACGCGGGATTCGACAGCTTCAGGTTGGCCATTTTGGGGAAGAAGGAACACAGCGTGGTGGGGCTGCCCTCCGATTCGGGGGGCTCCCCCGCAGGCAGCATGGGGCTGAGGGAAGACGAAGACCCCGAGCCGGTTAGCGACGGGGCGACCCCGAGGGAGGAGGAGGAAAGGTCAGGAGACGGGCCCTCCTCGGCCGCGGGGCCCCCTTCGTCCAGCGCGGACGGCGATTCGTCCTGCAAGTGGGTGTATTTGCTTTTCGGAAGGAGATCCATATTTTGGGGGGGGGGGCCCGCAAAGCGGTGGAGAGGAGAGAGAGAAAGAGAGGCGACCGCAACGGTGATAGTCAGGACCCCCCAAAAGTCCAACTTGATCCCGACGAGGCCTCTCGGTAAGTCGCTGCTGGCATGCCGGAAACAAGGGGGGTGGACCTCCGCCAAACACTGCTTGGCCCCCCCCTTTGCCCCCAAATCGCGACGCTCCCCTCCTTCAAATCAGGCGGCCATCCTGTTGACGCAACAGGAATCGTCCCGCCAGGTGTGCGGTGACCCTGCACGGCCCCGGAGAAGGAGACGGGTGGAGGCTTTGGGTCTGTTGCTGAGGTGATGTCGCCCTCCGTGGGGCTGTTTTAGAAGTCCCTGGCACACCGCCTGTTGAACTCCTGCCTGCCCTGGCTGCTCCCAGACCCAAAAACAAGGGCCGGATTTGTGCTCCGTTGCTGAGGCTACAGCTGCCCCCGCCCCACAAAGGGCTGTTTTAGAGCTGTCTTGGCTCTTCCCCTCCGCCTGCAGCTCCACCTGTTGGACCTCCGCCTGGGCACAGCCGCCGAGAGGAAGAGGATGAAGTTTCTAGCCCGTCGCCGATGATACAGCCCCAAAGGGCTGTTTTTAGACGGGCCTGGCCCTTCGCCTCTGGCTGCAGCACCGCCTGTTGAACTCCTGCCTGCCTCGGCACAGCCTCGGAGAGGAAGAGGCGTTGGCCACCGCTGCTGGCGTTTCTCCGCTAGGAGAGGCTGTTTTTAGACGTCCCCGGCTCTTCCCCCTTCCAAGCCGCAGCACCAGCTGTGGAAATTTGGCCCCCCGTCTCGGCCGCCGCCTGTTGAACTGCAGCCTGTCTCGGACTACCGGCAAGTCCTCCTCCTTTCCACTCTGAGCAATATCTCCGAAGACGTGGGCGGGGGGGACGGGGGGAGAGCCCGGCGTGATGCTCAGCTCCGGCAGATGCGCCCTTTTCGCCTCTGGATGGCCGGCACCGCGTCGATTATCGGTGCAAAAGCAATCGCGCGAGTCTGTGGGGCATCAAAGAGCCGTTTCTCCTGCCGACGCAAAGCAGGGGGGGGTGGCAGCCCCCCCCCCAGGAAGACCTGCAAGGCTGCCTGTTAAAGCAAGGGAAGCCCAGCGGCGCCCATCCAGGGGGTGTCCTCGCGCATGACACCCGTGGCACAATTTGAGGTCGGTCGCGCCCAGCTGTTTGGGGAAAGGGGTGGAAGGAACGGACTCAGCCTTTAAAAGCCCAGGCGGGATGGAGAGTCCGTTTAGGGTGGCGAGAGGATGCCTGGAGGCTCCCCCCCCACTCAATTTGGATGAGTGAAGGCTTGGGGAGGGGGGTGCGAATCCTGTCTCCTCCTGGCTTGCAATTCCTGGAGCTGGCTGGGGGGGAAAAACCCTCTCCAGGCAAGGAAGGCGGGGAAGGGAAGGGCAGAGGCTCTCTCTCTCTCTCCCCCCACCCCACTACCACGCTCCAGGCCTGGTCACTGGCATCTACCAAGAGGAAGGGCAAGGTTGCTGACTCACACCAGCCGGCTAGGAAGGAGGGGAGGGGGCGGGCGACGGATGCAGGGCGAGGGAGGGAGAGGAGGAGGAGGGGGCTGCGCCAGGAAAGGGGGGTGGGTGGGTGGGTGAGAGAGGCCGCTTGGGTTGGCCAAGGCAGGCAGGTGGGGGGACAGGGCCTGGGTCAGGGTGACTCTTTGGGGGTGGCGGAGTGGGGAAGGGGCGGGCATAGGTCTGTGCCGAAGGGGTTTCCGCGGAGGTGGGGTGGGGGGGATGTATGTGGATGAGCCATGCGTCCGTTTGGGAATGCTTTGCCCGTCCGGGAAGTCCATAAGTCTGGGCGATATTTACCCACTTCCGGGAGGAGTGCGACAGCCCTGCAAGGTAGGACAGGCAGGGCTGCTCGCCTCCTGGGAAGGGAAGAGAGAAGCACTGAGGGAGGGAGGGAAGAAGGAAGGAATAACAGAGTTGGAAGGAAGTTTGAGGGTCATCTAGTCCAACCCCCCTGCTGAGGAAGGAGGGAAGGAAGGAAGCAGAGAGGGAGAGAATGAGTGAGAGAAAAAGAGAGAGAGAGAGAGAAAAGAAAAGAGAGAAAGGAAGGGAAGGAAGAAGAAAGGAGGAGATAGGGAGGGGAGAGAAAGAGAGAGAGAGAGAGAAAGAGAGAAAAGAAAAGAAAAAGGAGAAAAGAAGGGAAGGAAGAAGAAAGGAGGAGATAGGGAGGGGAGAGAAAGAGAGAGAGAAAGAGAGAAAAGAAAAGAGAAAGGAGAGAGATAAGAAGGGAAGGAAGAAGAGTGAAGGGAGGAGATAGGGAGGGAAGGAGAGAGAGAAACGGATAAAAAGAGAAAGGAAAGTGACAAAGGAGAACATAAAGGAAAGAATGAAAGAAAAAAGAATGAAAGATAAAGAGAGAGAGGGAAAGAGGAAGAGAGAAAGAGGATAGATAGATGACATATAGACACACAGAAATAAGGAGGGAATGGGCAAGGGGAGGAAGGAAGGAAAAGGAAGAGGGGAAAGCAAAAGGGAAAGAATGAAAGGAAGGAACACTAGAAAAAGAAAGAACAAAAAGAGGATAGATGATATATCGATAAACAGACAGGAGGGAATGAAGGAGGGGAGGGAGGAAAGGGAGTGAGAAAGAAGGAAAGAAGGAAGGAAAGAAAAAGGGAAGGAAGGTAGGAAGGAAGGAAGGAAGGAAGGAAGGAAAAAGAGAAGGAAGGAAAAATGGAAGAATGGAAGGAAAGAAGGAAGGAAGGAAGGAAGGAAGGAAGGAAGGAAGGAAAAAGAGAAGGAAGGAAGAATGGAAGAATGGAAGGAAAGAAGGAAGGAAAGAAGGAAGGAAGGAAAGAAAAAGGGAAGGAAAGAAGGAAGAAAGGAAGAGAAGGAAGGAAAAATGGAAGAAGGGAAGGAAAGAAGGAAGGAAAGAAGGGAAGGAAGGAAGGAAGGAAGGAAGGAAGGAAGGAAGGAAGGAAGGAAGGAAGGAAAAAGAGAAGGAAGGAAAAATGGAAGAAGGGAAGGAAGGAAGGAAGGAAGGAAGGAAGGAAGGAAGGAAGGAAGGAAGGAAGGAGAGCGCATGAATTTTGATCCTAGGGATGCTGCAACCATCCTTAACTGCCGTCATAACACCGGTCAGTAAACAAGCAGTTGTAAATCCAGGACAAGATCCGCCTTGGGCTGCACTTAGAAGATTTTGCTGCTGCCGTCTTTGCTTTCGCCTGCTAAGCTGCGGTTTCCTTAACGGTTTGTTGACTTAAGCCCAAACTTTGCTTTTCGCATCAGGCGCGCAGGAAGAACGAAAGAAAGACGCTAACCACATTTGGGGTGCAGAGGAGGAGGAGGAGGAGGAAGAGGGCGCAAAGCTGGCAACGAAAGCAAAAGACGGAGCTGAAATCCGGCTGCCCACCAAACCACCGAAGCACCAGACACCCCTTTGGAGGGGCTGCGATGGGTGACTTCCTCCCCCCCCCATCTCTCTTGTTTTGAGGGCTGCAGGGCAGAGAAACTTTGCAAAACAAAAACCCCACCACCTTTGTTTGCAAGGAAGTAGGGGGCTGCAGCAAGGGTCTCCTGGGAGGGAGGGGGATTTCCTGCCCTCCCTTCCCACCCCTCCCCATCCCTGGTCGTGGAGCGAGGTCCAAAAAGCCAGCCCAGCATCCGGTGGCAAAAGCTGGGAGCCAGGAGTCCCTCTTCCCACTCCGTCCCACTCCTTCCTCTGCGTGTTATTATTTCCCTTCTTTCGGCTGGGTCCAGGTGGGCGTTTTGGTTAACCACTCTCTCCCCAGAGGAAGAGCAAACCAGGAGGGGGAGGGGGCTTCACCGCTGCCCACCCACCCACCCACCCACGGCCGGACACGTAGACTGTCCAGGAAATGGCCTTCGGTCTCCCGCGACCGTTGGCTGCCCACCAAACTGAGTTGGTGCGGTTGAGTCCAGTTTGGAGACCTCCTGAATGCATCTCTCTCTTCAATGTCTCTCCTCTATTTCCGGCACCCGTTGATTTGCTCTAGAAGACCCCAAATCTGTGGCTGCGGGGCGCTAGTCCTCATGAAAGCCACCCATCCTTTTCTTCCCCGCGCCCGCCCCCTCCTCTGTATCTTTGAACAGGGCAACCAGAGTCGATCTTGGCTCCCCCAAAACCCAGGCAGAATAAAAACAGCCGACAGATTCACCGCGCATGGTAAGAAAAAATATTTGCTAATAATTCTACCGCGACCGAGAGTTCTATCTGGCTGAATTCCTGGCCGTTTGGGGTGGGAAATCAAAGTCAAAGTCAAAAAAAAAATTCTCTTTCCTGCATTACAAAGGCTGCCCCCGCGGCTGCCCGTATCCCGACAGGTGAAGCTTCCAGGCTCGTACAAACCGCAACCCGTATAAAAGTTTGAGCCCCATTTCCCCCCGCCCCAAAAAAAAATCCAACCGAAACGGCGGAAATTTCATAGGGAAAAGTTGACTCTAAAGCTGCCACCGCTTTAAAGAGAGCAAAACTCGGCCAACTTTGAAGCCGCGGGGGACTCCGACTCCCAGAATTCTCCCCTCCTTCTGGGGGCGGGCGTGGCGGGCTGGGGAGGGGGGATTCTGGGAGTCGGAGTCCGGCAGCCCTGTTGGGTGGGAGTCGGAGTCCGAGGAGGCGAGGCAGAACAGCCCAGCAGCCCAGCACCGTGGAAGCAGGGAGAGGGAGGTGCCCACCCTTACCGTATACTCCATTCCGGGCACCGGAGGGCTGTTCGTCGCGGAAGCCAAACCTGCATTTTGGTGACAAAGAAGGAATTAAGGAGGGGGCTTCAGAGGGAGGGGCTGGAGATTTTGAGGGAGGGGGAGGGCCTTTGTCTTGTTTTTTCCCCCTCAATCTTGGGGACTTGAGGGGTGGGCTTCAAGTCCCAGAATCCAACTCTCTCTCTCTTTTTTTCTTTCTATTTCTTTCTTTCTTTCTATTTCTTTCTTTCTTTCTTTCTATTTCTTTTTTTCTTTCTTTTTTTCTTTCTTTTTTTCTTTCTTTTTTTCTTTCTTTCTTTCTTTCTTTCTTTCTTTCTTTCTTTCTTTCTTTCTTTCTTTCTTTCTCCTTCCTAGAATTCCTCAGCCAGTGAGCTTTAAGAGGAGGGCCTTCAACTCCCAGAATCTCTCTCTCTTCTTTCTCTCTTTTTTTCTCCTTCTTTCTTTCTCATAATTCCCCAGCCAGTGAGCTTTAACAAAATAATAATAATTTCCCAGCCAGTGAGCTTTAAGAGGAGGGCCTTCAACTCCCAGAATCTCTCTCTCTTCTTTCTCTCTTTCTTTCTTTCTCATAATTCCCCAGCCAGTGAGCTTTAAGAGGGGTGGGCTTTGACTCCCAGAATCTCTCTCTCTCTCTTTCTCTATTCTTTCTCCTTCCTTCCTTCCTTCCATTCCTCAGCCAACATGCTTTAAGAGTGGTGGGCTTCGTCTCCCAGAATCTATCTATCTATCCTTCCTTCCTTCCTTCCATTCCTCAGTCAGCATGCTTTAAGAGGGATGGACTTCCAACTCCTACAATTTCTATCCCTTTCTTCTTTCTTTCTCTTCTTTCTCCTTCCTTCCTTCTAAGAATTCCTCATCTAGCATGCTTTAAGAGGGGTGGGCTTTAACTCCCAGAATCTCTTTCTCTTCTCTCTCTCTCTCTCTTTCTCTTCTTTCTCCTTCCTTCCTTCTCAGAATTCCTCATCTAGCATGCTTTAAGAGGGGTGGGCTTTAACTCCCAGAATCTCTCTCTCTTTCTTTCTCTTCTTTCTCTTTCCTTCCTTCTCAGAATTCCTCATCTAGCATGCTTTAAGAGGGGTGGGCTTCGACTCCCGGAATCTCTTTCTCTTTTTCCTTCCTTCCTTCCATTCCTCAGCCAGCGTGCTTCAAGACTTTCTTTCTCTCTCTCTCCTTTTTCTTTCTCTCTTTCTCTTTCCTTCAATAATTCCCCAGCCAGCATGCTTTAAGAGGGGTGGGGGTGGGTGGGCTTCGACTCCCAGAATCTATCCGTCCTTCCTTCCTTCCCAGAATTTCTCTCTCTCTCTTTCTTCCTTCTTTCCATTCCTCAGCCAGCGGGCTTCAAGGCTTCGACTCCCAGAATTTCTCTCTCACACTCTCTCCTTTTTCTTTCTTTCTTTCTTTCTCCTTCCTTCCTTCCTTCCTTCCTTCCTTCCTTCCTTCCTTCCTTCCTTCCATTCCATAGCCAGCATGCTTTAAGAGGGGGGTGGGCTTCGACACCCAGAATTCCCCGGCCACTCTTGCTGGAAGGGCACGGGTCTTCCTTCCAAGGGGGAGCCGATCAGAGGCGGCGGACCCTCCCCACCGGCACTGCTCGCTGCCAGAGATCCACGGAGACCCTCCACCTGCCGAGGCAGTCTATCTCCAAAGTCCCATTGGAAGCGCCTTCTAAGCCGCTGCGATTTGGGGGTGGGTGGGGCTTGGAAATGGGGAGGGGGATGTGGGGAATTTTTTGGCATCAAACCAAGAGGGAATGGCAGCTTTTTGTTGGGGGGGGGGCGTGGGGAGAGATTATCCTGGTTTGCTATAATTATATATATATGGGAGGAAGCGACAGGCTGACAGCCCAACTTCATTTTCTCCTGCAGATCCTGAACTTTAAAAAAAGCCATCAACGGCTCAAAAGCAGCGTCCAGCTTCAGCAGCAGAGATCAATGACCCCCCCCCAAACTTCCCCAAAGCCCCCGCCAAGCCCAAACTCTTCCGCAGAGCTTCCCAAGGCGGGCGCAGTCTAGCAAAAGAAGAGACCCCCAAAAATTGATATTTTGGGGTGGCTTCGGAGCACGGGGACCGACAAGCCCCAATTTTGGGGATGGAGACCCCAAAGACGAGAGCTTTTCCCCCCCCCCACCCACTCTACCCTTTCAGCCCCCTCCCCAAAATTACACCCGCTTGCAAAGGAGCAGGATTGCATTTCCCTTCCCTTCGCATCCTCGCTTCTTCGGCAGCCAAGCGAAACGTGGCACTTCCTCCCCCCTCCCCAACTTCCCAGGACTCCAGGAATTTTTTTTTAAAGGGGGGGTCTCAGCCCCGGGGGGAACCCCCCCCCTTCAAACTTTTAAGAACTTTTAAGAAACCAACCCAAAAATATGAGGAAGGGGGGTTAGATGGAGGGAGAAGGCAATTTTGGAGTGGGGGAAAGGCCAGCCCTGCGGAATTGCGTGCCGACTCCGAGGAGGGAGAAGAGGAAGAGGGAAATAAAAGAGATTTATTTTACTTTTTAAAGGGGTTTTAAGGGTCTTTTTTTCTTAGGAAGTTGGGGAGCGGGAAAGGGGGGGAGGGAAAGGAAAGCAAAAATGTTTTAAAAAAGGGAAAACTGACCTGCCCCCCAAAAAAGAGGATGATGTAGTCCCTTATTTTATTTTTTTTCCTTTTAAAGAAAGGGATGAAATTGGAGACGGCAGAGAGACCTCCTTCTGAAGGGGAGGGATGATCGGCCGCCTGCCCCCCCCCCCCAAAGGGATCGGGAGACTGGGGAAGACCTCCCCCCACCATTTGGGGGGCTGCATTTGTCACTTTTTTTTTTTTTTAAAGAGGCAGATGGAAAGATGGTGGGTGGGAGGGAAAGGACGGTGGGACACCATTTATTTCTCTTTGGCACGGAAAAGTTTGAAACGGAATTTGGGTGGAGAAAAACCGTCTCGGTTTTGGGGATCAGCAAGGCTGCGTCCACAGGGTGGGGAGGTACAACCCACCCACCCACCCACCCAAAAAAAGCCTCAAAGAAAAGGGTGCAAATAGAATGTGACTTGCCAAAGTTGGACAGAAAAGTTGGCGGTGATGGAAAGAGGCAATCATCGGTTCTTAAGGGGGAGAAAATCCCGCAGGCATTCGATCCAATACAATAGCAGAGTTGGAAGGGACCTTGGAGGTCATCTAGTCCAGCCCCCTGCCTAGGCAGGAAGCCCTCTACCGTTTCAGACAAATGGCTGTCCAACATCTTCTTAAAGACTTCCAGTCCTCTTCTCTTTTCTTCTCTCCCCACTTCTCTATTCCTTATTCTCTTCCCTTCTTTGTTCTCTTCTCTATTCTCCCCTCTTCTCTTCCCTTCTCTTCTCCCTTCTCTTCTCTCTTCTCATCTTCTCTCAACACAATACAATAGCAGAATTGGAAGGGACCTTGGAGGTCATCTAGTCCAACCCCCTGCCTAGGCAGGAAGCCCTATACCGTTTCAGACAAATGGCTGTCCAGCATCTTCTTAAAGACTTCCAGTCCTCTTCTCTTCTCTTCTCTCCCCACTTCTCTATTCCTTATTCTCTTCCCTTCTTTCTTCTCTTCTCTCTTCTCCCCTCTTCTCTTCCCTTCTCTTCTTCTCTCAACACAATACAATAGCAGAGTTGGAAGGGACCTTGGAGGTCATCTAGTCCAACCCCCTGCCTAGGCAGGAAGCCCTATACCGTTTCAGACAAATGGCTGCCCAACATCTTCTTAAAGACTTCCAGTCCTCTTCTCTTTTCTCCCCACTTCTCTATTCCTTATTCTCTTCCCTTCTTTCTTCTCTTCTCTCTTCTCCCCTCTTCTCTTCCCTTCTCTTCTTCTCTCAACACAATACAATAGCAGAGTTGGAAGGGACCTTGGAGGTCATCTAGTCCAACTCCCTGCCTAGGCAGGAAGCCCTATACCGTTTCAGACAAATGGCTCTCCAACATCTTCTTAAAGACTTCCAGTCCTCTTCTCTTTTCTCCCCACTTCTCTATTCCTTATTCTCTTCCCTTCTTTCTTCTCTTCTCTCTTCTCCCCTCTTCTCTTCCCTTCTCTTCTTCTCTCAACACAATACAATAGCAGAGTTGGAAGGGACCTTGGAGGTCATCTAGTCCAACTCCCTGCCTAGGCAGGAAGCCCTATACCGTTTCAGACAAATGGCTCTCCAACATCTTCTTAAAGACTTCCAGTCCTCTTCTCTTTTCTCCCCACTTCTCTATTCCTTATTCTCTTCCCTTCTTTCTTCTCTTCTCTCTTCTCCCCTCTTCTCTTCCCTTCTCTTCTTCTCTCAACACAATACAATAGCAGAGTTGGAAGGGACCTTGGAGGTCATCTAGTCCAACCCCCTGCCTAGGCAGGAAGCCCTATACCGTTTCAGACAAATGGCTGCCCAACATCTTCTTAAAGACTTCCAGTCCTCTTCTCTTTTCTCCCCACTTCTCTATTCCTTATTCTCTTCCCTTCTTTCTTCTCTTCTCTCTTCTCCCCTCTTCTCTTCCCTTCTCTTCTTCTCTCAACACAATACAATAGCAGAGTTGGAAGGGACCTTGGAGGTCATCTAGTCCAACTCCCTGCCTAGGCAGGAAGCCCTATACCGTTTCAGACAAATGGCTCTCCAACATCTTCTTGAAGACTTCCAGGGTTGGGGCATTCACAACTTCTGGAGGCAACTTTTCTGTTCCACCGATTAATTGTTCTCACTGTTTCTCCTCAGTTCCCAAGTTGCTTCTCTCCTGGATTAGCTTCCACCCATTGCTTCTTGTCTTCCTTGGAGAATAGCTTGACTCCCTCTTCTTTGGGGCAACCCCTGAGATATTGGAAGATGCTATCATGTCTCCCCTAGTTGGCCAAGGTTGGATAAGGGTGCCAAAGTAGAAAAAGGAGGGATTTGGGGAGGTTTTGAAGTAATTGACAGATGCAAAAATTGTGGGGGTCCCCCCCCCAAAACTAAAAAGAGAAGAGAGGTGGGAGGGAAAGGGAATCACTTATGGAAAGCTGGTCAATTGAATAAGGAAATTAATCCTGGCTCCGAGCTTCGAGGCTGGCAGCAAAGGCATTTTAATAAATGATCCAGTTTTGCAATTATCGAGTCTTGCAGCAAATCCGTGTCATCAAAAGAAATGAATCCTGGGCCTTTCCAAACTTCGCAACCGAGTGAGAGAGGCCAGACACACCCGCCCGCCAGCGGTTTTCTCCATGCTAAAAGGTTTTTTAAAATCGCCTAGCCTTTCGCCGCCAGGGCCACGGTTTCATAGTAACGGGGTGGGAAGGGATCCTGGAGGGCATCTAGTCCAGCCCGCTGCTCACGCAGGAGACCTGTAGTAGGGATTTGAACCGGAATTCCCCCCCCCCAGCCTTCCCCCCCCCCAACACTCTCCAGCTATGGAGGCTCACACACACATCTCCCCAAAAAAACCTCGGGAAGGAGGTTCCAGAGACCATCATCCACCCCTAACGGACCCGACACTCAGAAAACCAGCTTTTTAGGGCATCACGGACGCTTTCTGCCAAACGGAGGGGAGAGGGGGGGTCGCATTCTCGTTTTGGACGCCAAATTAGATTGCCGCCGGGTTTTTCCTCCTCCTTTCCTCTCCTGGGGTGCAGGGAGCCGCAGGGACGAGCTTAGAAGAGCGCATGCCCGGCTGCCCAGCAGAAACTCGGGGAGGGGGGAGCACCTTAGAGAGAGAGCGAAGCACTTCAGAGCAAAGCGGACGTCTCGGACGCAGTTTTCCCTCTGGTCCGACAATATTTTTTTTTCCCATCTCCCCTTCCCGCTCGCTTCTCCCAAATACCATTTTTGGGGAGGGGAAGAGAACGGTCTTCCATCTGGTCCGAAAGACTTTCTCTCTTCCCCCCCCCCCCCTCCGCTTCTATCTCGCATTCCTTTGCCCGGCCCGTCCTGCAGCCAGGAGAGAGAGAGAGCCTGGCCTCGCCAGTCAGTCTCTGAGTAAGAGATTAGTAACCCCGCTTCGATGCAAACACAGCTCGGGAATCCTCCCCGCGGCGCTTCCGCGGAACTCGAGGGGGGGAGTGGGGAGGGTACAGATTCCCGCACCGCCAACCCCGATTTTTCGGGAAACCAAGCCGCGCTTCCGACACACGGGACCGGCCCAGCTGGAGCCTCGCGCCGCCACCGCCGCTCCTTAAAAGGCAAAAGAGGGAGCCCCGAGGACAGGGAGAGAGCCTCCAGCCACAGGGGCAATCTACCTTTCCGCGCGCCTACTACACAAGGCGCCTCTCTCTCTCCTCGAGGGATCGCCACGCCCATCCCGCAAGGGAGCGGTTTTTGCAGGCAATAAAAACGACTCAAATAAAATTGAACGTCGAAGGGAGCAAAGAACGATCGTCGCGGCCTCCCTCGCAGGGCTGTTGTGCATCCCACCCAGCTTCCCCAAGAGACGGCAGCGCTCGAGTAAAACGACCCCCGCAACTGGCCAACTTATGCAAGGCGGCGCGGGGCAATCAATAGATTTAAAAATGTAACGTGACCCTTCTTACCGGGATAGCCGCACCATTGGGGGGGCAAAGGCGGCGCGGACTGCGGCTGCTCCGACGGCGCCTCTCCGACCGAACTTCTGGGGCTCTCCTCCCCCTGCCCGTCTCTCCCCCCCCCCAATCGTTTCCGGGTTCGGTCCCGCCTCGAAGGCGAGGCTTCTTCTAAGTCACCGCCCCTTCCCTACGCTTCCGGTAGTGCCGCTCTTGCCTTAGGGCTCGCTTCCCGACTCCTCCCCGTGTCAGCTGGGACCCACCTCTCCCTTTATTTGCACGGGGTTATTCTGGGGCGGGATAAACACTACGCCAGGGAGGGGCAAGGAAAGACTACTACACAACTTCAGCGTTAAAAGGTAGTCGTCGTAGTCTTCACATCGGTCCGCAGGCGACGCAGAAGTTCCCCCTCAGAAACGACTTCGCCGCTTTTCCTCTTCGGCTCGGCGCACTTTCGCCTCAGCTTCTTTCTTCCAGCCTCCCGACGCTTCGGTTTCTTCAAACGCCACTGCGCCTTCTGCCTTCTAGCTCTTCGGCGGACTAACTAAAATGCTCCGTCCCCGTGGCCTCCTTTTATACTTTCCCTCCGAAAGCAGCTCTGAACGCGATTGGTTAACGCACCAAACGGTTTAACTTTTTCATTGGCTGTTGGCACGGCTGTTTTTATAGGTCCCCGCGGGGATTCAGAGACCAATCAGCATGCAGACGCACCTGGGGGGGGGGGGGGAAGCTCCTCATTGGTTGAAAAACGTGAAGGTTCTAATCCTTTACCTGACACCCCGACCCCCTTTTTTTCCAATTTGATTGACACACGCTCCCCAATTAAACAAATGGTTAATTTTAAACCAAGGGAGAAAATAAAATTAGGCGGGCTTTTAAAAAAACCCATTAAAATAAAACTTCATAAAAGGTGAACATGATTGACTTATCTCCTCTTTTCTCATTTCATTTATAACCAAAATTGTTGGTTCCTGTCAGCTTTGGCTTGATAAGGAGGATGGAATATGCGGCCTAAACTAGAAGAATGGGACTTGTAGTCCCCTCTCACAACTTTGTGAGAATGGGACTGACGGGAGTTGTAGTTTGACAGACATAATGCAGAATTACCTCAGACCTGAGGCAATTCCGAGCGCAGCCAATCAGGTTCCGCCACGTTTAAACAAGCAGACCTTCCCACCCAATCAGCGTCGAAGGCGGAGGCTTTTGAAACGCGGCGGTTCGGGAGATCTAGGCGAAGGGGGGAAAAACCCGCGCGAGGCCGAGGAAGAGACGCATGCGCAACGGCGGCCGGCGCCTCCCCCTACCCGTCTTCCTCCAAGTGGCGCCGGCGAGCGCGGGGCTTCGGAGGCCGCCGGGAAACGCCGAGCCGCGGCCGGAGGGAGCGAGCCAGACGCCGGCGGCCGCCCCGCCGTCGCCTTCCCGATCATGACGCACAAGCAGATCTACTATTCGGATAAATACGACGACGAGGAGTTCGAGTACCGGTGAGAAGGGGGCGGAGCCTGGCGTGATGGACAGGCGCGGGGAGGCGGGGCTGGAGGTTTCCGCGACGACGTGGGGGGGCGGGGCTTTGGGAAAGGGGGCGGGGCTGGAGGCTGCTGGAGCATTATTCTAATATTTATATTTTTCTCTTTTGTTTAAACTTTGGTTATTCAAGAAATGGATATTTTTTTAGAAATCCAATAAAACTTAAAAAAAAAAATTAAAATACAGGCTCCCAAAATAAGCCAAAAAACCCCTTTTTTTGCAATAGAAAGCAAAAAAAAAAAAAGATTAATAAACTGCATTAAAAAAGTATGCATTGTATTTTTAGTCTTTTTTTTAAAGGGAAACCCCCCCTAATTTTCAACGCTTCCTAGAGTTGGGCTGTCAATCAATTTAAATGAATTAACAGGATCGGATATTTTAATAATAATAATAATAATAATCTTTATTGTCATTGTAAAAATTACAATGAAATTGGTTATTAGATTTTATTATATTATATCATATTATATTATATTATATTATATTATATCTCATTTTAATCCTGACCTTTTTCTTTTTGTAATCTCTATGTTGCCTTATCGATGGATCACTCCCCCCCACCCTCCTCGCTTCAACTCTTTGAAAAGTCTTTTCTCCGTCCAAAAGAAAAAATAAAAAGCCAGCCATCTTTCCGTTTGGCAATGACTTGGACTCCCATCTCCCACGGTCCGGGGCTGGGGATGATGGGAGTGGGGGGCCTGAGAGCCCTTCGACAGCACGTCCGGCTGAAGTTGGATGCGATTCGGGAAAGACTTTGAGACTCCCAAGAGGCTCCCCAGGAAGTGAAGAGGGTGCTGGATAAATTTGGTGGGACTACAAGTCCCATCACTCTGTTAGGCGGGTTTTGCCTCTTTGACCCCACCCCCCAGTGGGATTTTGTAGCTTGATCTGATGTTTATAATAATAATTATTATTATCATCATTATTGTCATTGTACTAAAATTACAATGATGATAATAATAATCTTTATTGTCATTGTAATAAGATTGTCATAAAATTACAATGAGATTGGTTGTAAATTATTATTATTAATAATAATAATAATAATAATTAATGAAATGATTATTAATTATTGACCTCTTCCTCCCCATCTATTCTTGCAGGCATGTCATGCTACCTAAAGATATCGCCAAACTGGTCCCTAAGACCCATCTCATGTCCGAATCGGAGTGGCGGAATCTGGGCGTCCAGCAGAGTCAGGGCTGGGTCCATTACATGATCCACGAACCAGGTTGGGTTGAAAGCACTACCTGTCGCTCAATCGTTTTTATTTTTGTAAAGTTTTTATTTTATCTTGATATAAGCAGTATGTTGCCTAGGTACAAATATATTGCGCAATAGCAATGAAGTTTTACAATCGTGTTCACTTTTTTTTTTAATCCATTCCAACTTAATCCATTCCATGGAGCGTAACCTCCATACTGACTATTAGATAGTTTTTAAACTTGGGATTTTAATTCGGTTTTTAGCGCAGGGTTTATTTATTAGAATACGTATTTTAAATTTCATATATTTTATATATTTTGTATGTATTTTAACATCCCTGTGCGCCGCCCTGGGTCCTAACAAGGAGAAGGGCGGGGTATAAATTTAATAAAATAAAAAAATAAATAAAAATTAAGGCCAATATCTTACCTGTTTGATATTATAACCATCTCTTAATTTATTTAACTATTAGTTATGTTAACAGAACGTGTTTGAACACAGCTAGTTTTCCTTCTCATGTTTATCTTTATTCTCTAACCATTGATAAGATGCTTCCCATATACTATAGTAATCGCTTGGTATTTTCTCTTTAATTGCCAGTGTCAATCTGTTCATTTCTGCACATCCTGATATTTTTCCTCATCACATTCTCCTCTGTAGGGATCTCTTCGCTTTTCCGAATTTTGGGCAAACCCAATCACAATGTTATAACATGAATTAGTCGGAATCTTTTTTCACGTGCCATTCCTTTCCCTTTTCAGAGCCACACATCTTGCTTTTCCGAAGACCGCTGCCGAAGAAAGTCGAAAAATGACAGCACGCCCTCCTCTTCCTTCTGTGTTTTCGATAGAAGCACCTTTTTTTGGGAGAACAGTTGCCTCTTTAATCTCTATCGTAAAATTCCAAGAAATATTTTAAGAAGCCGGTCCCAGGAAAATACCGCTCGATGCAAACAAGCTCCCAAGAAAAACCGGTTTGGCTTCCGATGTTTTATCTGGCCGAAGCCATCTCTAAAAACGACGACAACAACTTGACTTTTTTGGGGGAAAAACAACATTTTTTAATATTGGCTAAAAGCTTGGCTCACCGGAGAGGCCTACAATCGTGTGGGTTTTAAAAAAAAAAATCTCTAGTCTTTTGAAACTTTGTTCTTCTTCAAATGTGCCTTTCCTTTTTAATCTTATTATTTCCCCTTCTGCTTTATAGAGCTTTTAATAGAATTACGTTTGATACGATTGTTCTTTGGGCTGGGTTAATAAAGAGTTACCATGCCAAGGATCATTTCTTGCCTCTCTCTACCCTCAATTTTCTACGCTGTTTAAATAATCTAACGTAACTTGGAGATACGTTGGGCTGAAGGAGGAATCATATCCCAGATTAACTGAACATTAGGAGGAAAATAAAAGGGTCGATGTAGCTACAGTGGGGTCAAGCAACCATTTGAGGTGCGAAGGATTAAAATTCAACTATGTTGTCTTCCAAAGAAAGCCATTCAGGACTTTAAACTTTGACCAAGGGGATCTCTCTCTTTTTTTTTTTTTAAGGTAATATTTAAGCTTTGGGTTCAATGAACAAATGCAGCAAGTTTGTGTAGTTACATCCTTGTTGTAACCCCTCTGTACGAGTCAATATATATTGTACCAAGAAATATTCTATATATATTCTCCTTGTTTTCCGTGCGCTTATTTCTCTTTTTTAAATTTTCTTTCAGGACCTTTTATTTAAAAACAAAAAATCTTTATGGATGGAAGTGCTTCTGTGACTTGTGTTATGCTGGAACACATTTCCCCAAAATACCATTTGAACGGCAGCTTATCATTGCGTTGGGGGCTTATTGTGTTACCTGGTTTTAAAAGCAGGGTGTAAAAAGCTGAATTCACACAAGTCACCTATAAGCTTCATTAATTGTTTGATTTTCTTTGACCGGCCGATCCAAAGAGCTTTCCTGAGCAGGTCCAAATAAAGATTGTTTTGTACGGAATTTGGGTCTGTTTATTTTTGCTTTCGAAAGCGATCCGTAGGGGGAATGTAGCCTACATTTCCAATCCTTAGCCTCGGTGTAGTTTATTTATTATTTAATGTAGGGTTGCGTGTAATAATGTTGTGTGTTTGTGTAAAGTCTCGCGTATGCAATCCAGGGGGAAAGAACCAGACTTCTCGGCAGATTTAGAATTTTTAAAAATAGCAGAGCATAAAAGGAAAGATGGCCAAGGAAGGGGTTTTTTTCCTTTCCTTTCCTTCCTTTCCCTTCCCTTCTTTATCCATTGACTTCCTTTCCTCCATTCCTTCCTTTCTCTTCCCTTCATCTGTTCCCTCACTTCCATCTTTCCCTCTTTCTTTCCCTTCCCTTCTTCATCCATTTCCTTCCTTCCATCTTTCCCTTCCCTTTTTCATCCATATACTTCCATCTTTTCCTCTTTCCTTCCTTTCCCTTCTTCATCTATTTACTTCCCTCTGCTCCATCTTTCCCTCTCTTCCTTTCCCTTCCCGTTTTCATCCATGAACTTCCTTTCCTTCTTTCCTTCCTTTCCCTTCTTCAGCCATTTACTTCCTTCCATCTTTCCCTTCCCTTCCTCCATTTCCCTCCTTTCCACCTTCCCCTTCCCGTCTTCATCCATTTACTTCCTTCTTTACTTTCCCTTCATCCATTTTTTTCCTTCCCTTCCTCCCATCTTTCCCTTCCTTTGCTTCTCTTCCCTTCTTCTTTTTTTCCTTCCTTTCCCTTCTTCAAGCCAGCTTTAAGCAGAAATGAGAGTTTCCAACATTGCACCTAATTTATCTTTTTATTTTTATTTTATTAAATTTATAATCCAGAAAGTGGCTGGTTTGGGTCACTCGGATGTAAACAAAAAGTAATTTTAGATAAATTTATAAATTTACATATAAATGTATATGTAGATAAATTTATATACATATAAATTTTAGATAGATGGTGTGTGTGCGTGTGTTGCATTTGTGCTGATAAATATATATAAATAAATAAAATAGATAAATAAAATAGGTTATATAATATATATAACCAAAGGGCAACAGCCTTGCGAGCAATTCGCCTGTATACAAGGAAGCGCCGGGAGGCATGGTGGGAACTGTAGTTTTCCCGGGAGGCCCAGACCGTCTCTTTGCAACGCCTCCCGCGCCTGCTGGCCAATCCGCGCTTCTTCCGCTCCCCGCCCATTTCCCGCTAGACCAATAGCAAACGAGGAGGGCGGGGCTGCCAAGAAGAAACAGCCAACAGGCCAGCGGTAGGCGGGGCTCCCGGGCAGTTGCTGGAGCAAAAAGGCTTGGGGTAAGTCGGGGGTGCGTGGGAATCCCCCGGATTTTGGCTTCAAATGGTATCTCCCACCCTGTAGGTTTGGGAAAGGGGGCTCCTGAGCATGGGCAGAGCGTCAAAGACCCCGGGAAGTGAAGGCGTCTCTCTTTGGGGATTGCTTAAAGCAGGAAACTAGTCTAAGGATGAATCATGGTGTTGGGTGGATAAAGACATTCAGATTTAGGGTGCGATCCAGGTTGGGAGGCTGATTGGTATCGATTAATTCAATCAATCAATCAATCAATCAAGTGATTGAATTCAATCAACAGCAATTTATTATTACAGACTTAGACCAGCCACCAGAACAAATCAAAGCACTCAGTGTGTGTATGTATATATATATATATATATATATATATATATATATATATATATATATATATACATATATATATATATATGTGTTAGTTTTATGAGCTGATCAATAAATTAAATTAGAGAGAGACCAGGATAGATCTATTTCGAGCTTATTAGCTCTCATCAGCTGGCCATGCCCCTTACTGGGATTCGAATTTATTTGTATAAACATATATACATTTATTTGTATATATCGAATTCATTTGTATAAACATATATACATACAGCTGATGCAATAAGGGGAACCGGCTTGGCTTAAATGCTAGGCTCCTTGCCTAGCATGCAACACAGCCCCGGTTCGAATCCCAGTAAAGGGTATGGCCAGCTAAACGAGAGCTAATAAGCTCGAAATAGATCTATCCTGGTCTCTCTCTAATTTAATTTATTGATCAGCTCATAAAAAGCTAACACACACACACACACACACACACACACACACACTTAAAACTTCTAGTATAAAATAGTCCAAAACCACTAAAATCTATAATAAAATCCAGTGTCAATTATTTGTGCTGTTCGCTGGTCTAAAACTGTAATAATAAATTATTGCTGTTGTCGTAATCCAATCAGTTTAATTCCATTTTAATTTTAATTTTCCAGGTTAAAAGGTGCTGGTGGTCTTTGTTCCTCTTTGGGCTGGGTTGTTTTCTTGCCGACGTCTCATGCCAACTAGCTAACGACATCAGTGCTAGACTGGAGGTTGCGGGGTTTGTGAAACGGAGGAGGACACAGGAGGCCCGTCGTACTCTCTGAGGTGGTTTGCTCGAAGACGTTTCACGACCCAAGTAGGGAACGTCGTCAAGCCTCACCCAAAGCAAAGTCCACTCCTTTCTAACACGGACAGCGTTACCTGGATGGGTCGTGAGACGTCTGGAAGGAAACCACCAACTTTTGAGCTGCAAAATTGATTTAAAATAACAGCAATCCTGCAAGAATGGGAGTCGGGTGGGGGGAATGAATAAATAGCTGCCCCCAAGGGGCTTGTAAGAGACGTAGATTCATTTCCGAAGGGATGGGGGCCTTTGCAGGTAACGCACCTTCACCAACTCCGCCAAAGCTGCAGTCAGCACTGGCAGCCTCCAAGGGACGACCGCTCCTGCGCTGGAATCTTTGGCTGCGCAGGGACGTCGCGCACGGCGGGAGGCAGAAGCGGTGGCTGCCAACGATGGCGACGCAGGTGGCCGGGGAGACGCCAGCGAAAGACAGAGGGGGCACCCCCCAACCTGCAGCCGTAACCGCCGGCATCATCATCATCGGAGACGAGATCTTAAAGGTAGGCTCTTAAACCGTGGGGGAAACCGAGGCAGCTTCGGTCGGCGAATTAATCTATTCTTCCCCCGCCCAATAAATTTAATCTGGTGATGTACGCTGGCTGATTAATTCGTTTGTTCAATTGGCCCCCTGCCTTTTTACGTCGAAGTTTATATTTTATTGACCAGAGGATAAACCGGCGTCGTCTTGAGTATGTATGTATCCCAATCTTCCCCCTTGTGGAGTACTGCAAAGCCATTACCGTGGCAACGCCACTGTGCTGTACAGGAGAAGGCGTTTTAAGGCACAACAGGCTGTCTCTTAACAACTGGAACCCAAAAGGCACACTCTGACGCTGTTCCCTATTTTTCTACTTGCATTGTTGACGGGCTTTCGAACTGCTAGGTTGGCAGAAACTCGGACGAGTAACGGGAGCTCACGCCGTTACGCAGCGCTAGGGATTTGAACTGCCGACCGTTCTGATCGACAAGCTCAGCATCTTAGCCGCTGAGCCATCATGATGATTATCCTTCTAATAATATCTCTTTTCTGGGGGGGGTGTCTTTTTTTTCAGGGATTCACGCAAGACACCAATTCTTTTTACATGTGCCGGAAACTCCGCTCGCTGGGGGTCAAGGTGGCCAAGATCTCCGTGTTGCCCGACCAGGTGGAGGCCATAGCCACCGAGGTGAAGTCATTCGCCGACAAGTTCACCTACGTCTTGACGTCGGGGGGCATCGGCCCCACGCACGACGACGTCACCTTTGAAGCGGTGGCAAAAGCCTTCGGGGAGAAAATCCAACCCCACCCCGAGATAGTGGAGCTGGTCAAGAAATTTTTCGGCCAGCAGTCTAGGCCCGAAAGCTCTAAGATGAAGTTGGCTCAGGTCCCCGAATCGTCTCTTCTCAATTACGGGGTGGACGAGAAGACGGGACGCCCCTTCCCGTACCCTCTCGTCAGCGTCCGGAACGTCTACATTTTCCCGGGGATCCCCGCGTTAATGAAACAAGCCCTGGACGGTCTCGCGCATCTTTTCCGGAACGAGAAGACTCAGTTTTACACCCGGGAGATCTACATCAACGTGGAGGAAACTCGGATCGCAGGGGTGCTGAACGAGGCCAACGGCAAATTCTGGCCTCGCACCAACCTGGGCTCGTACCCGGATTGGATCAGCAACTACCACCGAGTGAAGCTGATCCTGGACTCGGACTCGGAGGCTGACCTGGGCGACGCGCACGCTTTCCTGATGGAGAACCTGCCCCACGGGGTGGTGGTGCCTTTGATAGCGGATCCCGTCTCCCGGGCCTCTACGGATGTCTACGGATTGGCTGAGTCCGGTAGGTAGCTTTGTCGTCTGCGTGGATTATATAATGATAAGTAGCCCTATCCGTCTCCTAAGCAATAAGTAGCTCTATCCGTCTCCTAAGCGATAAGTAGCTCTATCCAATGGCCAAATCAGAGGAGGAGGCGGCGTGGGAGTCAGGGTCAGCATCCGGCCAACCAAGGGGGGAAGAGGGAATGGAGTTAGCAGAAAGAGAGAGAGACAGAGGCAGAGCCTGGGCCGTCCGTCAGCCCTCAGTCGGAGAGTCAACAGCCCCTAGGTCTGGAGGAAGAGGAGGGACAGCCTAACGTAGAAAGCAGAGGAGAGGAGAGCAGTGGAAATCTATCGGCCGGTCCTTGGGATGGAAGAGCCACCGCTGCTAGATAAGGCCCACCCTAGCTAGCTCTGGGGATAAAGGGCAGGGGGCGGTCATAGACGTGTCAGTCAACTATTCATCTTCTGGCTGGACGGACTTGTTAGCCTGCAAGATAATCTTTTTGCCGAGGGTGCTGGCGCCCCTAATGAAAGGGCGCCCCTCTTTTGAGCTAACTTCAGAAGGGACACAGTGGCGCAGCGGCTCAGGACGCTGAGCTTGTCGGTCAGAAAACCCGGCCGTTGAGCGGTTCGAATCCCCAGCACCGCACAATGGAGTGAGCTCCCGTGACTCGCCCCAGCTTCGAAAGCATGTTAACATGCAAGTAGAAAAGCAGGAGCCACCTTTGGTGGGAAGGGAACAAGCGTTCCCTGCGCCTTCGGGCGTTGAGTCACGCCGGCCACGTGACCCCGGAGACGTCTTCGGACAGCGCTGGCTCTTCGGCTTGGAAACGGAGATGAGCAGCGCCCCCTAGAGGCGGGAACGATGAGCACGTATGTGCAAGGGGAACCTTGACCTTTTACAGCGGTCATTAATCAAGGACTGTTTGTGTCGATCAGCTACCCAGGAGGCGCTTGGATTTCGGGCCTTGTCAATCTCGATTTTTGCTCACGGGATGCCTCCTTCCTCCTCCCTGCAGGTTCTCCTCTTGGCCAGAAGGTGGCAGCGTCGCTCCGGACCATAGAAGAAGGCTTGGAGAACTACAGTCTGTCCAAAATCTGCATTGGGTTTAACGGCGGGAAAGATTGTACCGCCTTGTTACACCTCTCTTACGCCGCCGTGCAGAGGTGCCTCGCTTTCGGCCCCGCTTTGGCAAAGCCACACAGGGACACAAAACCAGCCCTTTAGTTGCGCTTAATTTTTTTTTTTTTTTTAAGAATTACAATTTCGCTAACGCTTTACAAAGGAGGATGCATGCTTCTAGTCCTCATTGTTGACTTCAAGGCCGATTTTGCCTGCAAAGCCCCCCAGGTTCCGTCTTTTGCTGGAGGGCTTCATCCAGGAGGTTAAAGTGTTGTCATAGGCAGTCCTCGACTTACGGCAATTCGTTTAGTGACCGGAGATACGACGGCGCTGAAAAATGAGGCCGGTGGCCCTTTTTCCCACATTTAACGACCGCTGCAAATATCCCCACGCGAACAAAATGGAGATGCTTGGCAGCTGGTTCAGATTTACGACGGCTGCAGCGTCCCGGGTGGTGGGATGGGGGAGGGCGTCGTGTGACCCCCTTTTGCGACCGTTTTGACGACCAAAATCAAGGGGGGAAGGAAGCCCGATTCGCTTAACAACCTGGTGACTAATTTAAGAACTATGGGGAGTCACTTAACAACCGCGGCGGGGAAGGTTGTAAGATGAGGCGAAACTCGCTTCACAAACGTCTCACTCCATGGCAGAAATTCTGGGGCTCAATTGCCGTTGTAAGTCCGGGACTGCTTATATTCGGGTCGCCTTTTTCTACACAATTTGGCGTGTAAACCTGGTGGGATTAACACCACACACACACACCCGACACCCGGGGATGATGGGTGCTGTTATCCCCCTTTAGAGATAGGAGAAGGTACAGCTGGGCCCAACTCTTATTCCGATGCTCAAAGCTACCATCCCCAACATATGACAATTCATTTAGTGACTGTCCGAGTGAGTTGTTCTGGATTAGAGGCCCCTTGACCGTCAAGCTAGCTCTTCAGGCAGGCTGTTGCTCATTTATCCTGTTTTCGAACCCCGTTTTTCGCTTCTCCGCAGGCGATATCCAGAGAAGTTGGAACAGCTGCAGGCTCTGTATATTCGTACCGTCCTTCCTTTCCCCGAGATGGAAGAATTCATTCAAGATACGACTCGGAGGTAGGCGCCCATTCTTCCTTTGGCGATGCCACCTCAGGGGAAAACTTCTTCCCCCGCCTCGATTTTCATCCCAAAACCAATCCGGTTGGAAAATCAACCGCCAAATTGGATTCGTGCCGGCCACTTTCCCGCAGCCCTAAAAAAACAGCAATGGCAAAATCCCCAACGGAACGCCTGGGACTCATCCACGCCGTGCTCAACAATCGGATGCTGCATTTTTTGTTTTAAATAATAATAATAATATTAATAATAATAATAATGGGGTCCATTAATCCCCCCTTCCGTCAACAAGGCCAGCGCGGGGAGCGGATTCGAAACACGGATTGGTGACGATTTCTCCTTCGAATCTTCCTGCGTCTTCTTCTTTTTTTTCCCCCGGCAGGTACAACCTCCACATCTGTGTGGTCCATGGAAATATCAAAGAAGCTCTGGGCATCCTGAAGGGTCAGCAACCCGGTCTGGAGGCCGTGCTGATGGGCACTCGGCGCACGGACCCCTATTCGCGCTCCCTGAAGCCCTTCTGCATGACGGACCCCGAATGGCCGCAATACATGCGCGTCAGCCCTCTGTTGGTGAGTCCCGCTTTCGAGAGGCTTTTTAAAACATTTCAATTCAGACTGGCCAATTTTAATCTGTAATTCTAAGGAGGTCAAGGTTCCCCTCGCAGGTAAGTGCCAGTCGTTCCCGACTCTAGGGGGCGCTGCTCATCTCCGTTTCAAGGCCGAAGAGCCAGCGCTGTCCGGAGACGTCTCCGGGGTCCTGTGGCCGGCAGTACTCAACGCCGAAGGCGCCCGGAACGCTGTTCCCTTCCCACCAAAGATGGTTCCTATTTTTCTACTTGCATTTTTACTTGCTTTCGAACTGCTAGGTTGGCAGAAGCTGGGACGAGTCACGGGAGCTCGCTCCGTTAAGCGGCGCCGGGGATTCGAACCGCCGAACGGCCGACCTTTCCGATCGACAAACTCAGCGTTCGTAGCCCCGGAGCCCATAATGCTATTCATTCTAATAGGCTCTTTGAATTCTCGAGGACACGGCCGAAAACCGATGCCAATCTTGCGCGCAGTCCTCGTCTTGACGCCCCCAATTTGGGGTGCGCGTCGCTAGAGCAAGTCGATGAGTCGGTGGCCGGATTTTTTGGCGACCTCGGTTGGCCAGGGTCACTTGAGCGAACCGCTTGGTCGTTAAATGAGCCAGCTGGGGAGGTCACAAATGGAGAATCATCGCACAACACACACTGCCCCCCCACCCCGAGATTCTGCGACCGTCGTAAATACGAGGGTTGGATTTGGATGGGGACGATGCTGCGAAGGTTGTAATCTTTTCTCTTTTGGTGCTTAGGACTGGTCTTACCACGATATATGGCGTTTCCTTCGCAGTCTTTATATCCCTTACTGCATTCTCTACGACAAGGGGTAAGTGCTATAATATCTTCCATTTTTATCTAATTCGGGGCAGGGGGAGATACGTCTCCAGGTGTATTTGCAGGAGGAAATATTCCAGCCAGCTTTCACTTTTATTTGTTTTTATAAATACTTTTTGGTGACATGTTTTAATCTTTAAGAACAACGGGAAGACGTTAACAAGTATTTAAAAGAATCAAAAGAACACCAAACAGATATAACAACGTACAATAATTTTACAGCTTTCTATACCGGCTTTCCCGCTTAGCTTTTATCATTCTCCCTTCTTCGTTACCTTCCCTTTACTATAGCCTTATCCTATAATGTAGCAAACATAATATGAACACTTAAAATAAGATTCATTATTTGGATATTCTCTATTTTCTTCTGATTTCTAGCCACTTGTACATTTTATTCCCTACTTTAGCGAAGTCCGATTCTTCTCTTTCTTTTAGTCCTATTGTCGTTTTAGCCATTTCTGCGCATTTGAGTATTTTCCTTGTGGTTTCATCTGAGGGTGTATTCATTTTATTTCCAATTTGGTGCGGAAGCAATCTAGGAGGCTTTTAAAAGGCCAGGCGGGTTTAAGATTTGAAGGTAGGGGGAAGAGGAGAGAGAGAAAAGGGATTTAGGACCCCGTAATCCCCTGCAGGATGGGGTCTTAAGACAACTGAATTGAGCCGAGTATTTCATGGCCCGATGCTTTTCCCGTTGCCAGAGCGGAGTTTTTTCTTATTCAGCAGATTTATCCTCATGGTGCCCAGAGAGGGAAATATCTGGGATCAAACTCACAGATTGCGAGGCAAGAGAGCGCCACCTCTCGGCCATCACATTCCTCTCAGCATCTCCATGGGATTAAAATTGGCGACCGACTCATATTTATGACGGTCGCAGCGTCCCGTTTCACGACCTTCCGGACAGGCCAAGTCCCCCAGGGAAGCGGGATTCCCTTAACAACCCTGACCCTTCCTTAACACCTGCACTGACCCCCTTAGCGACGGTGGCCAGGAAGGTCGTAAAACGAGGCAACGCTCGCTCGGCGACTGTCTCGGCGTTTGGGGCTCAACGTCGAGGGCTGCTTTCGCTGTATACATCATGAGGTGGATTAGCTCTGGATTTGAAAATGTGGGGTTTTTGTGTCATTCCTTTGTCTTCACGCTGGTTTCACGTTTCGGCAGTTACACCTCGCTGGGCAGCATGGGCAACACGCACAAAAACCAAGCGTTGCGTTACCGAAACGCACAAGGCCAAGAATGCTACCGGCCAGCTCACGAGCTGGAAGACGAGAAAGAAGAACGCATCTGTCGCCATTGAACCCCGGACCACGCCTGTAGCCAGCAATGCCGGCTTCAGCCAGGAAAAAGAAATAACTTTTCAAAGAAGTTTGGTCAGCGTCGTAGGACGGAACGCGTGGATGAGGGACGTCCTTGGATAGGTCCGGTCCCGTTGGCATCTTTCGAACTGCGAATCTTACGCCGCGAATGGAGCGTGATTCTGATATTCTCTGTTTTCTGTGTCGGAATAAAAAAATATTGAGTTTTCCCCCCCAATTCTCACCTATGTTCCCTTGCCCTCATTTTACTGTGATTGAAACAAGTCAAAAGGATGATGATGATGATGATGATTATTATTATTATTATTATTTACTTTATTCATAAAACATGAAACTCAGCCAACTGAACATTTAAAAATGCATTGCAAATATTATTGACTGGTGCTAATGGTTGATACAGTTTGCTGCATTATTATTATTATTATTATTATTATTATTATTATTATTATTATTATTTTATTATTATTATTATTCTGTGGTTAATCTTTGGTGAGATTCACGGCCTTTGGGACTGGTTGGTAGCTCAACAGCTCGAGTCCTAACCAAGGACCCAGGAACTGTTAAGGTAACGTTGGAGGATAGAAGCTGTTCCAAGTAGGGTGGCTATTATTATTATTATTATTATTATTATTATTATTATTATTATTATTATTAGTAGTAGTAGTAGTAGTAGTAGTAGTAGTAGTAGTATCAGTATCAGTATTATTAGTATTATTGATAATAATAATAATAATAATAATAATAATAATAATAATAATAATAATAATAATAATTCATTAAGCATGAAATTCAGTCAACTGAACCTTCAAAAATGCATCCCAAGTACCACTGACTGGTGCTAATGGTTGATACTGGTTGCTGCCAGCATCCTAGGTATCAACCAAGGACCTTCTTAAAATATGCGATATTTCGCTGGTGTTATTGCAGGTAGCTATGTATTATTATTAAAAACATCAGATAAACCCCATCTCCAAATATAAGACACCAGAGAAATGGGGTTGTTTTTTTTGAAACCCACAAGGGATCATTAAACTTACGTCGGAAAATGAAATGACCGGTATGGGCCAGCGGTTGCTTAAACTTAACAGCTGATCATTCTGGACCAAAAGGATCATCATTGCTTAGCCAGACTTTGGCAATTTTTTTTTTTAAAAATGGCTGGAACTTCCACTCCCAGAATTCCCCAAGCCCAGCCTGGGGTTGGGGGGGTTCCTTTCCCTTCCCTCCCCCTTCCCCCCACACACAATCCACCCCCAGCCGCGGGAGATATGGGAGCAGGCAGAGCCTCCCTGTCCAAGAGCAGTCTACCTGGGTCGGGAAGCGCAGGCAATCTTACGCGCGCCCTTGGCGGCTCTTGGAAACAGGATGGTGGGGCTTCCTCTTGAGCTTCTCGGTGGGGTTTGCCTTCCCCCCTCCCTCCTTCCCAAGCCCCCCCTCCCCTCCCGGCCAGCTTCCTCATTCCTGACTCCGGCGTCCCGGCTCCTCTTCGTCTCGGGCTTTCCCTCCCCTCCTTTGCAAGCTTTTTCCTGCTTCCCTTGATAAAGATCCTGTCCGCCTCCACCAAGCGCAGCCCGGCTGGGGCCGGCGCCAGGGGTCAGGCCGTGGCCAAGCACTTCCCCCCCGCTAGCCGGCTACTAAGGACCGAGCCAAGCTGGAGAGTCCCTTCCCCCACTTCCCTGCCCGCAAGAGCCAATTTTCGGTTAGGGTGCCGTTTTGGAGAGCTGGGGGCGCAGAGCGCACGGAGGGGCAGGGCAATTCCCTTTGAAATGCAAGGAGGAGGGGGGGGGGAATCCCACTTTCTCTCCCCCCCCGCTTCCTGCCCCCAAGAGCCAGCTTCCTCCGCGGGGGGGGGGGGGGAGAAGGGGGAGTTCAGATCAGATCTGGGTAGGTGGCACTCCTTTGGATGCTCCGTGCGTTTTGGAGAGCTAGGGCGCACGCAGGGGGAGGGCAATTCCCCTTGAGATGCTGCTTTTGAAATGGGGGGGTTCTCATTTCCCTCCCCTCCTAACCCCCAAGGGCCAGCTTTCTCCGGTGGGGATAAAGGGGGGGGTTCAGATCAGATCTGGCTGGATGCTCCGTGCGTTTTGGAGAGCCAAGGCGCGCGCAGGGAGAGGGCAATTCCCCTTGAGATGCTGGTTTTGAAATGGGGGGGGCTCTCATTTCCCTCCCCTCCTGCCTCCAAGGGCCAGCTTTCTCCGGTGGGGATAAAGGGGGGTTTCAGATCAGATCTGGCTGGATGCTCCGTGCGTTTTGGAGAGCCAAGGCGCGCGCAGGGGGAGGGCAATTCCCTTTGAGATGCTGGTTTTGGACATGGGGGGGGGGCTCTCATTTCCCTCCCCCCCTGCCCCCAAGGGCCAGCTTTCTCCGGTGGGGATAAAGGGGGGTTTCAGATCAGATCTGGCTGGATGCTCCGTGCGTTTTGGAGAGCCAAGGCGCGCGCAGGGGGAGGGCAATTCCCTTTGAGATGCTGGTTTTGGACATGGGGGGGGCTCTCACTTCCCTCCCCTCCTGCCCCCAAGAGTGAGCTTTCCTCGGGGAGGGGGGTGTAGGGGTTTTAGATCAGATCTGGCTGGGTGGCACTCCTTTTGGGTACCATGGCGCGCCGTGCGTTTTGGGGAGCTAGGGCGCACGGAAGGGAAGGGCAATTCTCTTTGAGATGCTGGCGATGGGGATGGCGGAGGGGGGGGGGCGCTGATTTTGCTAGCAGGACGCGGAGAGGGGCGGGTGGGAAGCGACCTCTCCAGCCTTGCCTCGCTGGCGCCAAGCGGCCGCTGGCTCGGTCCTGGGATCCCGAGCCGCGCGGCGCCAGCGCAATCTCTCCTATCTCTTGGGGGAAGTTGGAAGAGGAAGTCGGGGGAGATAGCGTGGGTCGCCGCCGCGAGGCGAACGCCCTGGCTTCTTAAAGGGACAGCCTGGCCTGATCTTTGGGAAGCCCCCTCCTCTCTCTCTCTCCTTTTTGACAGAGGAGACACCACCACCACCCCAGAAGACCCCATGTTTAGAAGAGAGTTCTTGCAAACTCGGTTGGATTCCTGTCTCCCTGCAGAAAAACTGTGGGGGTCCCCCAGGGTCAAAGCAGAAAAAATGGGACCTTGAGGACTAGAAACCTAGAGGGGCAAAGTGAGAACAAACCGGGATAAAGATGAAGTGTTGGCTTGCTGTCAGCCTGGGAACATAGCTTCCTTCCTTGCTCCTTTGAGGGACTTGAAGAAGCTAACTTCACTCATGTGCCTCACAATTAAGACATTGGAGGGGAGGGTCTCGGGGAGGGGGGTGATTTAAGGGGGAACACAACCCAGCTGGTTTGTCATCCTTCCTCCATCCAGCCTAACCGGCTCGGCCCAGCGAGGCTGGACTTGAACCCAGCACCAGGAGGTGGCCGCTTCAACGCTGGGGTGCCAAAAGGAAGGAGGCCCCAGCTTTGCAGACACTTCCTGCCCCACCCCTTCAAGGAATTGGGGGGGGGGGGTGTCCAGTTTGCCAGGTCTGGCCAAAGTGGAGAGAATAACCTTTGATTTGGGGTGCTGAGCCTCAAATCAGCCTCCTTGCTGCTCTCCAACCCAAGTCCCCCCCCCCAGCAAGCCGAGGTTACTCCAGTAGCTCCCTCCCAGTTTCCTCTCCCTCCCCCCCCCCCCCAGAGGCCGGCTTAGGGAAGGAGGAGGTGGGAACACCCAGCAAAGAAAAGATCGGGACAGGAAATCTGTGGGGCGAGAGCCCTCCAGCCAGGAACCAAGCGGAGACCTCAGCCCTCCCTTCTTTACACAGTGAGTGGTTTCTGGGGTCTTTACGGTGGGAATGGGGGGCTCAAACCCTGGGCAGCCCTTTCATTCTGCCCCTCTTCACTTTGCAAAGAGGGTGGGGGGGAGGGCTTCAGATTTGGAGGGGAGAATGGGGGCATCCTTTCCAAAAAGGGGGTTTTGCACCCTAAAAGTTGGACTTGGGATCTTTCTGCATTCGCACATATCTGGGGGTGGATAGAGGATGCGTTGTGGGGTTGTGTTTTCCCCAGGTTGTGGGAAGGGGGTGGTGGTTGTCGTTTGGGTCAGCTGCTAGATTGGGGGTGTGTGTGTGCCCATTTCAGCAAGGGCGAGGGTCTCTCTTCGGGGAGGGGGTGGCAGCCTCCAGGATTCACTCTCTTGCACAGATTTAAGAGGGCTGTGAAAATATCTACTGACCCCTCACATCCTGGACATACAATTGTTTCAACTTCAACTTCTGTAGGGCAGGGGTCTCCAACCTTTGCAACTTTAAGTCTGAAGGACTTCAGCTCCCAGACTTCTCCAGCCAGCAAAGCTAATTCCCATAACACTGTCAACATATCTACTAGGACTGTATTACTATTATTATTATTATTATTATTATTATTCTCTTCTTTCCTAGTAGTATCTATCTCTTCCCACTTATGGCTATAACCCTGTTGCTTGTATCTTTCAATTTTATATCGTTTTATTTGTTTCCTAGTATAATTTGATGGCTTACGAGTAAACGATGACTATCACTAAGTGTTGGATCATATGATTCTTGGTGAATGTATTTTATTTTTTATTTTTCTTTATGTCCACTGAGAGCATCTGCACCAAAGACAAATTCCTTGTGTGTCCAATCACACTTGACCAGTAAAGAATTCTATTCTTTTCTCTTCTCTTATTTCCTATTCTGTATTCTATATTCTATATTCTATCTCTTATTCTGTATTCTATTCTATTCTATTCTCTTATTTCCTATTCTGTATTCTCTATTCTAATCTATTCTTATTTCCTATTCTATATTCTATTCTCTTATTTCCTATTTTGTATTCTCTATTCTATTCTATTCTCTTATTTCCTATTCTGTATTCAATATTCTATTCTATTCTTATTTCCTATTCTATATTCTATTCTCTTATTTCCTATTCTATATTCTCTATTCTAATCTATTCTTATTTCCTATTCTGTATTCTATATTCTCTATTCTATCTCTTATTTCCTATTCTCTATTCTATTCTATTCTCTTATTTTCTATTCTGTATTCTATTCTATTCTGTTCTATTCTATTCTCTTATTTCCTATTCTGTATTCTATTCTATTCTATTCTCTTATTTCCTATTCTGTATTCTCTATTCTAATCTATTCTTATTTCCTATTCTGTATTCAATATTCTATTCTATTCTTATTTCCTATTCTATATTCTATTCTCTTATTTCCTATTCTATATTCTCTATTCTAATCTATTCTTATTTCCTATTCTGTATTCTATATTCTATCTCTTATTTCCTATTCTCTATTCTACTCTATTCTATTCTCTTATTTTCTATTCTGTATTCTATTCTATTCTGTTCTATTCTATTCTCTTATTTCCTATTCTGTATTCTGTATTCTCTATTCTATTCTATTCTCTTATTTCCTATTCTCTATTCTATTCTATTCTCTTATTTCCTATTCTGTATTCTCTATTCTCTATTCTATTCTCTTATTTCCTATTCTGTATTCTCTATTCTATTCTTTTCTATTCTATTCTGGGCAAAGTGAGCAGAGTCCCATGCTAAGAGAAGGAGTTAACAGCATCCTTATGAAGTCCCACAAGTGTGTTTATTTTTGGCATTATTTATATTTTGCCTTCCTTCCTGGAACAAAAGGCAGCGGACTTAATATTTCCTCCTCTTGTTTTTCCACCTACTTGTAAACAACAACCCTGCAAGATAGGCCCTTTGGAATGGGCCTGGCTAGACTAGTGACCCGGGGAGACAGGAGAGCATCTCCCAATAGATTCAACCTGGAAACAAGGAGGAATTTCCTGACAGGGAGAACAATCAACCCACGAAACAAGAAGTTGCCTCCGGAAGTTGTGGGAGGGGGGGTTGGGCTAGATGACCTCCAAGGTCCCTCCCAACTCTCTCATTCTATATTCAGTGGGACTCTGTTGATCTGTTAAATCTGGGCCGAGGCTTTCAAGAAGAGACTGGGCCGCCATCGGCCAGAAAAGGAGTAGTATAGTCGGGTCTCCTGCCTGGGTGGGCGAGCAGGGGGGTGGGGTTGGACTAGATGAGCTCCAAGGCCCCTTTCCGTTCATCTCTTTATACTCTCCCCCTACTCTCCCTCTCTTTGAGCCTCATGTTCCGGTCTCGGAGAGCCAGCTTGGTGCAACGGCTTTGGCGAATGCGCTGCGCGACCCCCGGCCTGGAGGACCACCACGGCGCCCTCAAACCCCTGGCCCATGCGCTCTTCAAGAAGCTGAAGGACAAGGAGCTGGAGCTCCTGCTCCAGGCGGTAGAGAGCCAGGGGGCCGGGGCATCGGGCTGCCTTTGGGTCGAACCCCGCGGGGTGAAGCCCGGCCCGTCGGCTTCGCTGCTGTTGTGCCGCCTGTACCGCTGGCCGGACCTCCGCCAGGCTCACGAGCTCAAGCGGCTGTGTTTTTGCGCGAGTGCCGGGGGCGAGGGGGCTGCTCACTGCTGCAACCCACACCACCTTAGCCGTCTCGCTCTCCCCGGTGAGTATGGCTGGGGTGGGGGGGCAAGGAGAGGGAGGGGCAGTGATGCGCCCCACTGGGCAGGGAAGCGAGAGGGGCAGGCAGGCGTTGCTGGAGATGGGGCACAGCTTGGCTTGTCGGGGTTGGGTCGAGGGGAGTCCTCGTTATGCGACCACCACCGTGGGACCTGGCCGTTTGGTGGTGGTTGTCTTTGATTTGTTTAGTGCATGGCATCGGTAGAGGTTATGGAAGCACGGGTGTGCAAATTTGGTTTAAATAAAAGATCGGCAAAATATACCATCTGTATCTCTATCTCTATCAATCCATCTATCTCTCCTGTCATCTATAACTCTCTCTATCTTTCTATTTATCACTATCACTATTATCTTCTTTCTATCTATCTCTCCATCCTATCTACCTACCTACCTTTCTTTCTTTCTTTCTTTCTTTCTATCTCTATCCATCCTATCTATCTATCTATCTATCTATCTATCTATCTATCTATCTATCTATCTATCTATCTATCTATCTATCTATCCATCCATCCATCCTATCTACCTACCTACCTTTCTTTCTATCTCTATCAATCCTATCTATCATCTATCATCTCTCTATCCATCCTATCTATCTATCTATCTATCTATCTATCTATCTATCTATCTATCTATCATCTCTCTATCATCTCTCTATCCATCCTATCTATCTATCATCTATCTTTCTTTCTATCTCTCTCTCTATGCATCCTATCTACCTACCTACCTACCTACATACGTATCTATCTGTCTGTCTGCCTGTCTGTCTATCTGTCTATCTCTATCGATCATCTCTCTATCCATCCTATCCATCCTATCTATCTCTATCTATCTATCTATCTAATCTATCTATCCATCCATCCATCCATCCATCCATCCATCTTATCATCTATCTATCTGTATCTAGGCGTGCATGTATCTGTCTGTCTGTCTGTCTGTCTGTCTGTCTCTCTCTCTCTATCTATCTATCTATCCATCCATCCATCCATCCATCCATCCATCCATCCATCCATCCATCCATCTTATCATCTATCTATCTGTATCTATGCGTGCATGTATCTGTCTGTCTGTCTGTCTGTCTGTCTGTATCTATCTATCTATCTATCTATCTATCTATCTATCTATCTATCTATCTATCTATCACTACTGTCTATCACTCTCTCTCTCTTTGTCTTTCCCTCTATCAATTTATCACTATCTCTATCTATCTTTCTATTATCTATGACTGACACACTATCTATCTACTATAACTCTATCCATCCATCCATCCATCCTATCTATCTATGGACAATATACTACAGATAAGCCTAACTTTATTTCATTTACCGACCATCCAGAGTTACAACGGCACTGAAGACAAAGGGGCTTATGGCCAGTTTCCCCCCTTGCCGCCCATCCGCTGCCTTTCAAAACTTCTGAGGGGGTTTTCTTCCTCCCCCCTTTCTTTCCACAGATACGCCCCCTCCTCCGTATTGCAAAGTCCCGCCTTTTCCTGCACCCCTGAAGGGCACCAACCTTTTAGAAACCAACTGCAAAGGATGGCAAGGTAGGAAGGAAGGAAGGAGGGGAGGTTTGGTGGGGATGGGGGTGCAGTGTGGGTTCTGTTTATTCCGTTTAATCCCTTGGGTTCTGGCCTCAAGATTCCCGAAGGGGGAAGAGAGAGGAAAGGAAAGAAAAAAAGAGAAAGAAGGAGAGAGAGAGAGAAAGAAGGAAGGAAGGAAGGAAGGAAGGAAGGAAGGAAGGAAGGAAAGGAAAAAAGAAAGAAAGAAAGAAAGAAAGAAAGAAAGAAAGAAAGAAAGAAAGAAAGAAAGAAAGAAAGAAAGAAAGAAAGAAAGAAAGAAAGAAGGTGGAAAGCAGAGAGGGGAGGCAGCGGGGCTGGACTAGAAGACCTCCAAGGTCCCTTCTAACTCTGCCATTCTATTGAAAGAAAGGGAGAGAGAGAGAGAAAAAGAAAGAAAAAGAAAGAAAAAGAAAGAAAGAAAGAAAGAAAGAAAGAAAGAAAGAAAGAAAGAAAGAAAGAAAGAAGATGGAGTGAAGGTGGGAAGCAGAGAGGGGAGGCAGCGGGGCTGGACTAGAAGACCTCCAAGGTCCCTCCCAACTCTGCCCTCCTGTTGAAAGAAAGGGGGAGAGAGAAAGAGGGAAGGAAGGAAGGAAGGAAGGAAGGAAGGAGAGAAGGTGGGAAGCAGAGAGGGGAGGCAGCGGGGCTGGACTAGAAGACCTCCAAGGTCCCTCCTAACTCTGCACTCCTGTTGAAAGAAAGGGAGAGAGAGAGAGAAAAAGAAAGGAAGAGGAAAGAAAGAAAAAGAAAGAAAGAAAGAAAGAAAGAAAGAAAGAAAGAAAGAAAGAAAGAAAGAAAGAAAGAAGGCCACAGGATTGGACTAGGAGACCTTCAAAGCCTCTTCCAACTCTTATTCCATTATTATTATTATTCCATCATCATCATCATCATCCACACAGACCCTTAGACGGGATCCAACCAATTCCCCCCCTCAATTTTATTTTTCTATTTCCAAGGGACCACCTCCCCCTCCTCTTCCTCCCCTACCCTCCCCCTCCTCCTCTTCCTCCTCCTCCTCCTCCCCCAGGGGAACCCCCCCTCCTTCAAAGGGGAGGGGGAGAGAGAGAGAGAGAGAAGGGGAGGCAAAGTTAGTCGCTCTGGGCGAGTCCCTTTCGGGGGATTGTCCGAGAGAGAGGAAAGGCACCAGGAAGTCCCCGTCGGAGGCGGCTTTCCTCCTTCGTAGACGGCAGGACGCCGGCTTGTTTATTTCCCGCGAGAGGAAATGGCGGCCAGAGAGAGAGAGAGACGGACGCTAAATAGACCCTTGACGTACACAGCAGGGTGGAACCTTGGCGCCCGGCCACCCAGCCGCGCCTCCAAGCATCCCGTGGGCGCCTGGTCCGTTTTCCTCCCCCCACCGAAGACCGGGAGGGTGTCCCGTCCCCCCAAGTCCCACGACGACGTGGCGCCCCGAAGCTCGGCCGCGCGTCTCGTGGGCGCCTCTCCCCAGGGACGTCCGCGCAATATGACGTCCAGTGTTGATCACGGCGATCTAAAGTAGATGAAGAACAGCAGGAAGGGAGCTTGGAGTCCTGGTTTCCTCCCTGAGCAGGGGGTTGGATTGGATGACCTCCAAGGTGCCTTCCGACCCGGCTATTTTTTGTTAAACCCATTGTCCCACGAATTGCAACGGCGGCAAACCACAGGTCTGGTATTTTTAACCAAGGCTGTTGTAAGTCGAAGGACTATCTACAGATTAACAGCGTTGGAAGGGACCTTGGAGGCCATCTAGTCCAACCCCTTGCCCAAGCAGGAGACCCTCCCACACTATTTAACAGATGGACAGAGTTGGAAGGGACCTTGCAGGTCATCTAGTCCAACCCCCTACCCAAGCAGGAGACCCCCACCCCATTTAACAGATGAACAGAATTGGAAGGGACCTTGGAGGCCATCTCGTCCAACCCCCTACCCAAGCAGGAGACCCTGCACCATTTAACAGATGAACAGAGTTGGAAGGGACCTTGGAGGCCATCTAGTCCAACCCCCTGCCCAAGCAGGAGACCCCCACACACTATTTAACAGATGGACAGAATTGGAAGGGACCTTGCAGGTCATCTAGTCCAACCCGCTACCCAAGCAGGAGACCCTACACCATTTAACAGATGAGGGGCCATGGAAGTCATCTAGCCCAACCCTGCCCAAGCAGGAGATTCTACCTACACCTGGCAGATGGCCATCCGGTCTCTCCTTGAAAGCCTCCAACGACGAAGCTCGATGTGGTAAGATAACGGTTGTGCCTTCTCTCCCGCAGACACGACCCTCTCCCGCTGTTCCCTGAAAGACGGCTACTGGTGCAAACTGGCGTACTGGGAGTACCGCCTGCGAGTGGGGAGGCTCTACCCGGTCCACGAAGACTACGTCTGCGTTTTCTCCCACCTGCCCGACGGCAACGGGCTGTGCCTGGGCCAGCTGGCCTCCCGAAACCGCAGCCCGGCGGTCCGCAGGACCCAGGCTAAAATCGGACGGGGTCTGCTGCTTAGCCAAGAAGCCAGCGGGGTCTGGGCGTACAACCGAAGCGAGCACCCCCTCTTCGTCTGTTCCCCTACTCTGGGGCCCGCGGCGAGCCTCGTCCCTCCGGTTCACAAAATCCTGCCCGGTTACTCGGCCAAGGTTTTCGATTACGAGCGAGCCACGCATCTGGCGAGCCGGCACCCGGGCGCCAGCGAAGGGCCCCACGATGGGCACACAATCCGGATCAGCTTCGGTAAAGGATGGGGCGCTTCTTACACCCGCCGTTTCGTGACCTCTTGCCCGTGTTGGCTGGAAGTACTGCTGAATGCCCCGAGATGAAGCAGTTGTGGGGAAGCGACAACCAACGCAAACGCAGGGGGTTGTGGGAACGCATCGCCCGCCCCCGTCGTAGATCATTCGGAGTGGCACAAAACTCAACTTCCTTTGTCGGAGGGGTCTTAAAGCTTTCAGGGGGGGGTCCCCGCTCACCCCCCCTCTTTTCTTCCAAAGTACTATTGCTTCTGCCACCAAAATGCAGGTAGTCCTCAACTTGCGACCCGACGGTCCGTCGTTAAGCGAGGCAGTTTTCCCATGAGATGCCCACCCAGTTTTGTTTCCGTTAGCCAAATCACCGCCATCCTGAAGGCCGTTGTTAAGCGAATTCAGCTTCCCCCCCCTCCATTCTCTTCGTTTGGGGGGGACGGTGGTTCAAGCAATCGCTGCTGTCGTTAAGTGGATCGCAGGGTCGTTAAGCGAACCCACTTCCCAACCCCATTGGCCTTGCTTGTTGGAAGCCAGCCGGGCAAGTCGCAAATATTGGATTCTGAGATGCCACGACCGTCGTAAATACAAGGCGGTTGGCAAGCCCCCCCCCAATTTTGACCCCGGGGAGGGAGGGATGCAGGGTTGGTCGTAAGCGCAAGGACATTAAGGGCCTTTTTAACTGTAACTTCGAACGGTCGTTAAACGAAGCTGAGGACTGCATGTACCCAGTTGCCAAGCCAATCGCGATCCCGTGGGATCCCGCAACCCCTGTCTGTGAGCAACCGAAATCCCCTTTTTCAGCCGTTGTTAACTTGGAACGGTCCCTAAACAAACGGTCGTAGGTTCGAGGACTGCCTGTCCGCGGCCCTAGCACAGTAGCTAACTTTATATAGAGCCGCCCCGTCTTCTTCCTTCTGGGGCTGAACGTTGAAAACGAGGAGAAAAAGTCAAGTTTTAGGACGGAATGACGAAAAATGAGAACGATTGGAAACACTGCGGGAACTCGATTCGTTGTTGCCTGGTGAGAAAATTACAAGGTTCAAATGTGTGGATTGAGAGAATCGTAAGTTGCTTGGTGGTTTGAGACGCGACGGAGTTCGGATAAGAGTTAAAGATATCCGTGGGGGAAATAAGGAATATTTAGGAGTGCATTTTCCTTCTGTATTATCTTCGAGATTAAATGGCTTTAAAAAAACCCACAATTTTGGCGGTTATTGTGAGAGAAAAACACAGCAAAATCAGTACAAGTCCAAAGTTTATATCATACATACATACATACATACATACATACATACATACATACATACGTAGGTCTTTGGTTGTTCGGGTTTTCTCCCGCGTAGAATTGGAAGTATCTTCACGACGTTTCGATGAAGTCTCATTCATCATCTTCAGGCTGGCACCAAGCCGAAAGCACCAGCCTGAAGATGATGAATGAGACTTCATCGAAACGTCGTGAAGATACTTCCAATTCTACGCGGGAGAAAATCCGAACAACCAAAGACCTACATACAAACACCCGCGAAAACCTCAGAAAACATATATATATATATATATATACACTGTGCAGGTAATCCTCGACTTACGACTACAAAAAAGGATCATGTGACACCCCCCCAACCGTCATAAATACAAGTCAGCTGCCAAACCTCTGAAGTTTGATCATCCCGTGTTGGTCATAAGTCACTTTTTCAATGTCGTGACTTCGAACGGTCACTCAACGAACCGTCGCAAGTCGAGGACTATCTAATAGAAGTGCAAATCCTTTTTTTTTTTCCCCCACTCGAAAATCTGAAATCCGAAGGCACCAGAGACCCAATGCCTAGTCTAAATATTAAATAGCCTTATCCAGGAAACCATTCCATAGTTTTTACAAATTATCCAGTGCTCCTGAGCATGCGCAGAGCGATCAACCGGCTGGGTTTCCCTCTTGTTTATTTGGCTGAATCGGATTCCCGTGCTTGGCAAGTTTTGGCAACTTTGCAATTGGAAAGGCAGAGAAACCACCCCCACCCCACCACAGTGGGATTTTTAACTAGCAGGCTCCTGAGCATATGCAAAGTGCAAATTCTTCTCCAGAGTTTAATTCAAGTGGATTGAATTTGGGGTTTTGTTTAAGTGGGGGAAAGGTCAGGGGTCAGCAGAGACTAAATCCCCTCCTCCCTGTTGTAAATATTTTAAAATAATAGACAAATAAATCTGTTTTAAGTGCATAAAACCTGGAGTTTGCAGACCTGCCAGCAGAGGGCGCTCGCCGTACAGTGCTGCTTAAACGAGAAGTTCCCTGTTTTCTATTTAAAAGTTAGAATCCAAGTGGAAATTTATTTAAATTCTTTGCAAACTCGGGTGCTTGCATTCCATCCAATGGGCTCCCGTTTTTCATCCTGGTTAGTTTTGGAGGAACCCAAAAGGGATATTTTAAATTGCAAAATATACCCAGTCCTGGGAAGAAGAGGGTTTTTATAACCCCGGGTTATAAATTGGTTGTGCGAATGGTGTAGCTTGCTTGCGGATCAGGGCTTGTGCTTCAGGCGGGATTCGGGGCACAAATCCACCCACTGCCACCCGTAAAACCCCTTTTTGTGGCCAGTCAAAATTGAAAAACTCTCTTAACGGCTTCCTATTAGGGCAAACCAGCCAAAAGCAGTTTATAAAACAAGCCACGATGAAAACAAGCCACGATTTCCTGCAACGCCACTGCCATTCCCAGTCAGGTAAACGTCACGGGCTGATTTGCAGGCGGTCCTTCGACGTACGGCCTGAAAATTTCCGCCGCTAAGCGAGAATTTGAGTTGTCCCCATTTTGCCACCTCTCTTTGCCACCGTCGTTAAGCGAATCCCTGCAGGTAAGTTAGCCACATAGTTAAGTAAATCTAGCCTCCCCATTGACTTGGCTCGTCCCAAGGTCGCAAAAGGAGAAATCTCGTGACCCCGGGGATGCGGCGACCGTCGCAAAGCGAGTCCGTTGCCAGGCGTCGGAATATTGAAGTGTGAACAACGGTCCTTGGCCACTTTCCCCCCCCCCACACACACACACAACGCTGTCGCGACTTTGGACGGTCGCTAAACGAACTGCAGTCACTCCACGGTGCCTGGAATCCGCGGGGCCAACCGTTTGGCTCTCCTTGTGGTCTCCCATCCCCGAGGAATCTTCACGCTGCCAAGGGAGGAGATAAGCAGGCGAGTCGACCTCCGGCAAAGATCGCAGGCTGGGATCCCAAACTTTGCAGGATTTGAGGGGGGGGGGCTGTGGGGAGGAAGGAGGAGGGGGGGGGAAACACACCCCACCCCCACCCTTCCATCTGGGGTCTGTGATTGACAGCTCGAGACTACGCCCCTCTCTTCCCGGTGGCTTTCCCCCATGCCTTGCCAACTTCGCTGCAAAATGCATTCAGCCCCAGCGAGTCGGGTCGCTCGGTGCGTTAGGGTGGGTGGGTTTCCTGCGTGCCAACCACTTCAGAGAGGGTGGGGAAGGAAGAGCGGGCACAGCCGGGGGGAAGGCCGGGCTCTCACCACACGCCACCCCCCAAAACCGCCCCTACGCCTCCAGATCCCTGCGGCATCGCACTTTTTTTTTTTAAAAAACCCCAAAATGTCTTATATATGTATATATATTTTGAAAAGCGAGTGATTTGACGCCCACTCTTCACCTGCTCCCCTCTCCACCCCGCCCCTCCGCCAGCTTTGCTCAAGGGCTGAGATTGCAGCAGCCGTGCGGGCAGGATTCGCACTCGCTTCCGCCAAGCTTACGACGGCACGCCTTCTGGGGAGGGGGGCGAATGGGCTTAGGTTGATGTTATCTATCTATCTATCTCTCATATCTATCTATCTTCTCTCCCTCCCTCTCTCTCCGTCCTTCCTATCTATCTATATCTATCTATCTATCTATTATATCTATCTATCGATTGATCTATCTATCTATCTCTATTATATCTATCTATCGATTGATCTATCTATCATCTATCTATCTATCTCTCATATCTATCTATCTTCTCTCCCTCCCTCTCTCTCTCCGTCCTTCCTATCTATCTATATCTATCTATCTCTAGTATATCTATCTATCGATTGATCTATCTATCTATCTATCTATCTATCTATCTATCTATCTATCTATCTATCTATCTATCTATCTATCTCTCATATCTATCTATCTATCTATCTATCTATCTATCTATCTATCTATCTATCTATCTATCTATCTATCTCTCATATCTATCTATCTATCTATCTATCTATCTATCTATCTATCTATCTATCTATCTATCTATCTATCTATCTATCTATCTATCTATCTATATCTATCTCTATTATATCTATCTATTGATTGATCTAACTATCTCTATATCTATCTATCTATCTATCTATCTATCTCTATTATATCTATCTATCGATTGATCTAACTATCTCTATCTCTATCTATCTATCTATCTATATTATATCTATCGATTGATCTATCTATCTATCTATCTCTATATCTATCTATCTCTATTTATCTCTCTCTCTCTATCTCTATTATATCTATCTCTCTATCTCTATCCTTTATCTCTCTATCTATCTCTATCTATTTATCATTCTTACTTGCTCTATCTATCTCCTTTCCTGCTCTCTCTCTCTCTCTCTCTCTCTCTCTCTCTCTCTCTCTCTCTCTCTAGCTGTCTATTTCGCACCCCTCTCTCTCCCCTATAAGGTTGGCCCACAGAACTCTTGGCTCTGTTTGAAATCGGCTCCTGAGGACTAGAAGCTTGGCTCCTTTGCGGAGGAGGAAGCTGGCATTCTCCAAGCACAGGGCACACCTGGTTTGGATGGGGGGGGGGGGGGGAACCAAGCATTTAATTTCTTAGTTTCTTAGATCTTTTAAAAGAGTTTCTTAGATCTTTTAAATTCTACCCGCCCGGGGTGTGAAATCAGCCTGACAAAACCTCCCTTGTTTTCTGCTGTCGCAGTGCCTTTATCTGGGGTGGGGTGGGGTTGGGGGGGTTATTAGCCAAGGCTCCTGGTGTCTCTGGAACTCCCTGCCTCAGGAAGAAGGAAGGGCTCAAGCGTTGTTTGTTTGCAAACGGGCCTTGTCGAAAACACCAGACGTGTGTGATTTTTTTTTTTAATCCTGCTTCCCGTTGAGCCCTTGCTTTGGATGGCAGGATCTATCTATCTATCTATCTATCTATCTATCTATCTATCTATCTATCTATCTATCTATCTATCTATCTATCTATCTATCTATCATCTCTCTCTCTTTGTATCTCTCTCTAATCTATTATCTGTCTGTCTGTTTATCATCTCTGTTTATCTATCAATCTATTTATCTGCCTGCCTGCCTGCCTGCCTGCCTGCCTGCCTGCCTGCCTGCCTGCCTGCCTGCCTGCCTGCCTGCCTGCCTATCTATCTATCTATCTATCTATCTATCTATCTATCTATCTATCTATCTATCTATCTATCTATCTATCTATCTATCTATCTATCTATCTATCTATCTATCTATCTATCTATCTATCTATCTATCTTATCTATCTATCTATCTATCTATCTATCTATCTATCTATCTATCTATCTATCTCTAGCCTCCTAATATATCTTTATATGTTAATATCTATCATGTATCCATCGGTCCATCAACCCACCCTACCTACATAATCTCTCTCTCTCTCTCTCTCTCATATTTATCTATATTTCTCTATATCTCTCTATTAACCTCTATATCGGTATGGTATCTATCTATCTATCTATCTATCTATCTATCTATCTATCTATCTATCTATCTATCTATCTATCTATCTATCTATCTATCTATCTATCTATCTATCTCTACCTTCTATCTTTCTTTCTGTCTTTCTTTTTCTATCATCTATATTTATCTTTTTATCTTTTTATCTATCAATCATCTATTTTTTCTATTTCTCTTTCTCTAATCTCCCATCTTTTTTCTTTCTTTCTTTCTTTCTTTCTTTCTTTCTTTCTTTCTTTCTTTCTTTCTTTCTTTCTTCTTTCTATCATCTATCTTTCTTTCTATCATCTATTATCTATATCTTTCTATCTATCTATCATCTATTTTTTCTATTTCTCTCTCTCTGTTATCTTTCTTTCTTTCTATCATCTATCTATCTATCTGTCTATCTGTCTATCTGTCTTTCTGTCTTTCTGTCTGTCATCTATCTTTTTCGATTTGTCTCTCTACCTCTCTAATCTTCTATCTACCTACCTGCCTACCTATCATCTCACAACCAGCAACAGAATCCCCACTGCTATCCATCCAGTGCCCGCAAAGGAAAGGGGGCAGGGGAGAATCGGCAGCGTCCATATACCTGCCCAGGTGGCCTCAAGTGCCCGGGCCAAGCTGACACCCGGCTTCCTTGCCCACGCCCCCTCGCACAGGTGACTGGGGTGGGGCTGCTCAAGCACAACCTGTTCGGTGGCAACACGGCAAGGTGGGGTTAGCAACAGCGTGTTCTTCTTCCCTGCCTACCTGCTCACCTGGTCTTACCTGAGCCCCGCCCTGGTGTGCAATAGGTAGCCTGGGCCTTCCTGCCTGCCTTCCTTCCCTCCCACCCCTCCCTCTCCCTCTCGAGCGGGCTCCAAGCCCCCCCTCCCTCTTTCTAAAGGAAACAGGGGGCCCGTTTTCCACCCAGGACCGGTGCAGAATAAAACCAACCGAAGATATTGGCAGAAATTGGCACCTTTCAATTGCAATTCTTTTCGCGCACCCATAGAAGCTGTTCCAAGTAGGGTGGCCCTTTGTAGAGTCAGAATGCTCAAATCCAATAAATTCAGAATTCCCAAATAGCGAGGGAGCCCTTTAGGTCTTGCTCCAAGGGCTCCAATCACAATCGGGACAACACACGATTTCTTTTTCCTTCCTTCCTTCCTTCCTTCCTTCCTTCCTTCCTTCCTTCCTTCCTTCCTTCCTTCCGTCCTTCCTTCCTTCCTCCCTCCCTCCCTTCCTTCCTTCCTTCCTTCCTTCCTTTCCATCACTGGAGGTTGTCTGAAATGGTCTAGGGTCTCCTGCCTGAGCACAGGGTTGGACTAGAGGACCTCCAAGGTCCCTTCCCACTGTATTCTCTTATTCTGCTATTCTTTTTTCCTTCCTTCCTTCCTTCCTTCTTTCCTTTCCATCATTGGAGGTTGTCTGAAATGTTCTAGGGTCTCCTGCCTGAGCACAGGGTTGGACTAGAGCAGTGCTTCTCAAATAGTGGGGCGGGCCCCCCAGGGGGGGCGCGAGGCTCCGTAAAGGGGGGCGCGTTTCACCTCGGCAGAGGTGTACTTATAACAATTTTATAGACAAATGATACTATTTACAGTAGCGCGGGGGGCGCGAAATGTTTTCTTCTTCCTAGGGGGGGCATGACAGAAAATAATTGAGAAGCACTGGACTAGAGGACCTCCAAGGTCCCTTCCCACTGTATTCTCTTATTCTGCTATCCTTCCTTCCTTCCTTCCTTCCTTCCTTCCTTCCTTCCTTCCTTCCTTCCTTCCTTCCTTCTTTCCTTTCCATCATTGGAGGTTGTCTGAAATGTTCTAGGGTCTCCTGCCTGAGCACAGGGTTGGACTAGAGGACCTCCAAGATCCCTTCCCACTGTATTCTCTTACTCTGCTATTCTTTTTTCCTTCCTTCCTTCCTTCCTTCCTTCCTTCCTTCCTTCCTTCCTTCCTTCCTTCCTTCTGCATAACTGGGTGGTGTTGTTTTTTTTTAAAAAGAGACTGGACAGTCATTTGTCTCAAATTGTATAGGATTTCCTGCTTGAGCAGGGGGTTGGACTAGAAGACCTCCAAGGTCCCATCCGACTCTGCTATTCTGTTAATGTTTCCGCTCTCAGCTGGACGCCCTCCCTCCTAGGAATCCTGGAGCCCAGCTTTTTTTCGGCCCCACAAGGCAAACCCCTCCCCCTGTCTGCCTTTCAAGGCCTCCCCCACCCTCCTCAGAGCCCCCCCCCATATATTTGGGACCCTGGGAGCCAGGGAGGCGCCCCGATTCTGCAGCTCAGCATTCCTACGGCTGTTTTTAAAGAAAGCTGGAAAATGCTCCTGTGTGGGGTGATTTTTCAAAGAGATGGTTGTTTTTGGAGTGTGTGTCTGTGTGGGGGGGGGTGTCTTTGGCACTCTCTGAGCTTGGTGGTTTCCTTGCAGACGTCTCACGACCCAACTAGGTTACGTCATCAATGCTAGAAGGGAGGGGAGTTTGCAAGGAGGAAGAGGACTGTGGAGTCCTTGGAGCCCTCTGACCTTGGTGGTTTTTCTGGCAGACGTTTCATGACCCAACTAGGGAGCATCATTAGTGCTAGGCTAGAGGCGGGGTTTGCAGAGAGGAGGAGGAGGAGGAGGAAGAGGAAGATGACGACTGTGGTGTCCTTGGTGCTCTCTGAGCATGGTGATTTCCTTGCAGACATCTCATGACCCAACTAGGTTACGTCATCAATGCTAGAAGGGAATAGAGTTTGTGGAGAGGAGGAGGAGGAGGAGGAGGAGGAGGAGGAGGAAAAGGACTGTGGGGTCCTTGATGCTCTTTGAACTTAGTTATTTTCGTACAGAGGTCTCATGACCCAACTAGGTTACATCATCCATGCTGGAAGGTGTGGGGGTCTCCTGCTTGGGCAGGGGGTTGGACTAGATGATCTCCGAGGTCCCTTCCAACTCTCGTCCATCTGTTCAATTGTGTGTGGGGTCTCCAGCTTGGGCAGGGGGTTGGACTGGATGACCTCCAAGATCCCTTCCAACTCTTGTCCATCTGTTCAATGGTGTGTGGGGTCTCCTGCTTGGGCAGGGGGTTGGACTGGATGACCTCCGAGGTCCCTTCCAACTCTGTTCATCCATGGTGTGTGGGGTCTCCTGCTTGGGCAGGGGGTTGGACTGGATGACCTCCGAGGTCCTTCCAACTCTTGTTCATCTGTTCAATGGTGTGTGGGGTCCCCTGCTTGGGCAGGGGGTTGGACTGGATGACCTCCAAGGTCCCTTCCAACTCTGTTCATCCATGGTGTGTGGGGTCTCCTGCTTGGGCAGGGGGTTGGACTGGATGACCTCTGAGGTCCCTTCCAACTCTGTTCATCCATGGTGTGTGGGGGTCTCCAGCTTGGGCAGGGGGTTGGACTGGATGACCTCCAAGGTCCCTTCCAACTCTTGTCCATCTGTTCAATGGTGTGGGGGGTCTCCTGCTTGGGCAGGGGGTTGGACTGGATGACCTCCGAGATCCCTTCCAACTCTTGTTCATCTGTTCAATGGTGTGGGGGTCTCCTGCTTGGGCAGGGGGTTGGACTGGATGACCTCCAAGGTCCCTTCCAACTCTGTTCATCCATGGTGTGTGGGGTCTCCTGCTTGGGCAGGGGGTTGGACTGGATGACCTCCAAGGTCCCTTCCAACTCTTGTCCATCTGTTCAATGGTGTGTGGGGTCTCCTGCTTGGGCAGGGGGTTGGACTGGATGACCTCCGAGGTCCCTTCCAACTCTGTTCATCCATGGTGTGTGGGGGTCTCCAGCTTGGGCAGGGGGTTGGACTGGATGACCTCCAAGGTCCCTTCCAACTCTTGTCCATCTGTTCAATGGTGTGTGGGGTCTCCTGCTTGGGCAGGGGGTTGGACTGGATGACCTCCGAGGTCCCTTCCAACTCTGTTCATCCATGGTGTGTGGGGGTCTCCAGCTTGGGCAGGGGGTTGGACTGGATGACCTCCAAGGTCCCTTCCAACTCTTGTCCATCTGTTCAATGGTGTGGGGGTCTCCTGCTTGGGCAGGGGGTTGGACTGGATGACCTCCGAGGTCCCTTCCAACTCTGTTCATCCATGGTGTGTGGGGTCTCCTGCTTGGGCAGGGGGTTGGACTGGATGACCTCCAAGGTCCCTTCCAACTCTGTTCATCCATGGTGTGTGGGGTCTCCTGCTTGGGCAGGGGGTTGGACTGGATGACCTCCAAGGTCCCTTCCAACTCTGTTCATCCATGGTGTGTGGGGGTCTCCAGCTTGGGCAGGGGGTTGGACTGGATGACCTCCGAGGTCCCTTCCAACTCTGTTCATCCATGGTGTGTGGGGGTCTCCAGCTTGGGCAGGGGGTTGGACTGGATGACCTCCGAGGTCCCTTCCAACTCTTGTCCATCTGTTCAAAACAGCTGTTGGCCCCCTTTAGCAAACGTGGGGGGGGGGGGGGGGAGGAGGAGGGAGGGGGGCAGGGTTGCATGGGGAGTGGGGGGAGGGGGGGAGGCAGAGAAGAACGACCCCCTCCCTCTTTCTCCTCCCCCTCCCCCTCCCCCGCGGCGGGGGGGGGAAGTCCCGATGCCGTCATCCCTTCCCCACATCCTCTTCCGCGGAGCCGCCTTGCGCCATTCCGCCCCCTCCCTCGGCCCTCCCCCCTCCCCACTTCTAAAGCGGACCCTCCCCTTCCCCACGTCCCCAGCCGCCCTCCCCTGGCCCCGAGACCCCTCCCCATCCCGCCCAGGGCAGCCCAGGCGGAGAGGGGACTTTCCTTAGCCGTCCGCCCTGCGGGAAAGGGACCAAGAGGGGAGCCGCCTCGCTTCTTGGCCCCGACGCCCCCTCCCCACTTTGCAAGCAGGGCGAGGGGCGGTGGGGGGGAAGGGGGGAGGCACCCCCCCCCATCCCCATCCTCACCCCCACTCCCAATTGCCCAATGGGAAGCCGGGGAGATTCCCGCGGAGCCAATCAGGCGGCTGGCCAGGTGGATCGAGGCGCCGATGGCGAGGAGGCAGCGCGGCCAGGTGAGGGCAGGTAGAGGGGGAGGAGCCTCGGGGAGGGGCCAAAAGAGAGAGAGAGAGAGAAAAGGGGGGAGGAGTGGAGGAGGTTGAGCTCCCCTCCCCTCCCTCCCTCCCTTTTGCTGGAGGAAAGGGGGGGGAGGACAGGTGAGTAGGGGGCGTGGCCAAGAGGACAGGTGAGCGGGAGGGGGGGAAGGAGGAGGAGGGAGGAGGAGAAGGCAAGCGCGCCCGACACTCCGAGAGCGGCCACCGCTGCCAGCAGGACCGACCCGGCGACCGTCTTGAAGCCGCAGCCCGACGACCGGACAGCGTGGGGAGGGGGCTTTAGGTGAGTCTCTCCCCCCGCCCCCACTTTCGGGGCTCCCCCCTCCCCAATTAGGGGATGGTGGGGGTCCTCCTCCTCCTCCTCCAGACCCTTCCCTTCTTCTTCTTCCCCGTCTTTCCCCCCCCAACCCGGCTCCGTTGAATAGCCTTAACAGAGTGGGGAAGGGTCCCTTAGAGGTCATCTAGTCCAACCCCCCCACCCCCAAGCAGGAGACCCTGCCTGTCCCCCTTTTCCCTGACAGATGGCAGCCCCGTCTCTTCTTCTCAAAAGCCCACCCCTCCCGTCCCGCTTTCTCTCCTGCTGGCAGCCCCGGCTGGGGATGATGGGGGAGGCGATCCAAGCGCATCTGGAAGGAAGGCGGGCGCGTCTGTTGATATTTGGGGAGGGGGGGGAGAGAGGGAAGTCTGGCTTTGCACTCTTGTCTGATATAAAATTTTATTTGTGTATTTTTGGCTCTTGGGGGGGGGGCTGTGGGAGGGAGGGGGGTGCCCCCTCTCCCTCCCTCCCCCTTCTGTCTTTCAGCTGACCCCCCCTCCCCAATTCCCCTTCTCTCTCCCCCCCCCAATCCCATTCACTTCCTCCTTCCTCTTTCCCACAGCCCCCACCCCTCTAAGTCAACAGGAGTCCTTCCCCCCAGCTGCCCCTCCCCCCCCCTTTTCCAAAAAGCAGGAAAAAAATCCAGTAAGGAGTTACCATCACGAAGGGAGGGGGGGGGAGCTAAATTCCCCATTTGTTTTATATCCAAAATGCACCCCACTCCCCAATTTAAAAAATCCAGCATGTTTCAACTCTCTCTCTATTATTCTGCTTGAGCAGGGGGTTGGACTAGAGGACCTCCGAGGTCCCTTCCACCTCTTGTTATTATTCTGCTATTATTCTACTTGAGCAGAGGGTTGGACTAGAAGACCTCCGAGGTCCCTTCCATCTCTGTTATTATTCTGCTGTTATTCTGCTTGAGTAGGGGGCTGGTCTAGAGGACCTCGGAGGTCCCTTCCATCTCTGTTATTATTCTCTTATTATTCTGCTTGAGCAGGGGGTTGACTAGAAGACCTCCGAGGTCCCTTCCATCTCTGTTATTATTCTGTTGTTATTCTTCTTGAGTAGGGGGCTGGTCTAGAGGACCTCGGAGGTCCCTTCCATCTCTGTTATTATTCTCTTATTATTCTGCTTGAGCAGGGGGTTGGACTAGATGACCTCCGAGGTCCCTTCCATCTCTGTTATTATTCTGCTGTTATTCTGCTTGAGCAGGGGGTTGGACTAGAGGACCTCCGAGGTCCATTCCATCTCTGTTATTAAAATCTCCGATTTTCGTTTCTTTTTCTCCCTCCCTCCCTTCCTTCTCTCCTTCCTTCTTTCCTCCTCTCCTCGTAAGGAGATAAAGGTGGAATCTCTGATCGAGGGCCACCGAAGATCAATCTATACGGTTATCAGGAATGCGTAAGCCTTACGAGAACGTGGCTGGGGACCATGGGCTATATAATACTCTGTGCTTGCCCAGACTGTATGGCTCTTTCAATGGGGGGGCAAAGTACCAAATAATTTTTTCTGTTGCCGATATTAAAAAAAAGAGAAGAAGACATTTAATAAAAATTTTAATAAATTGAAATACATCAAGCCGGTCGAATGTAATAATTATGTTTAATCTGATTCCTTGCGTTTGGATTGGAACGTAGGGCGCCCCAATTTGGCACTTTCATAAACAATAAAATAATAATTTTTAAAAAAACGATACAATACTTCGCACAATTCCACCCGGATTAAAAAAATCTTCGTGCCTCGTACCCAACCCGCCTGTTCTCTTCTTTCTATGCCCACCCTACCCTCAAACTTGGGGGCACCCCCCGAGATGGCACCCCCAGGGGAAAAACTTTAAAGCAGCCTCCAAACTTTCTTCCTTCCATCCGAGAACATCATCGCCGTGAGAATTAAAAACTGGCAAACTCTTTCTCCTTCGTTTCTGCCCGTTGGGATGGCACAATCCCAACATTTAGACATTTTGCCCAAGTCAAAAGGTGTTTTTTTAAATTATGTTTTGTGCCTGGATATATTTCGTTTTATCTCATCCCTTCTGGGTTGTTTTCGTGTTGGGGTAACGTTGGTGGGGTTAGGCCAGGAGGTTTGCAAAGTTGGCTCTTTTAAAACGGGTGGACTTCAACTCCCAGAATTCCCCAGCCAGCCAAGCTGGCTGGGGAATTCTGGGAGTTGAAGTCCACCCAACTTTGCAGACCTCTGGTTTGGGGAGTGGGACACTCCGATACATTGATTTTTTTTGACCCATGGGGCAGAAATGAGTGGCAGGACATGCCTGCTTCACTTAGCGGGAACTGGAAGTGGTCCTGGAGATACGACCACAATGGCAAAGGCATTTCGTTCTCCTTTGTTTAAAAAAGTATTTTTTTATTTTTTTGTAAATATATCAATGCGTGAACAGCGTCCATTCTAATGCAAATAAAACTCAAGAGTTAATCATTTAATTTAATTAATTTTATTAAATTTATACCCCGCCCTTCTCCTTGTTAGGACCCAGGGCGGCGCACAGGCATTATTAAAACCACAAAATACAATAAATATCAGTTAAAATATATTAAATTAGTTAACCCGTGCTAAAACCCATGTTAAAAACCTTCCCAAATTATAATTTATTTTTAAAAAGTCAGAAACAGGGGGCTATCCTAGTATATAATCATACTTATTACATTCACTCAAGGTATGTATTTCTAATAATAATGATAATAATACACATTTATATCAGGTTGCAGTCTTATCATTGTTCCAAGTTTTCAATAATAATAATAATAATAATAATAATAATAATAATAATAATAATAATAATAATAATATACTTGTTCAGTTGGCTGAGTTTCATGTTTCATGAAGAAAATAAATAATAATCATCATCATCATCATCTTTATTGTCATTGTACTAAAATTACAATGAAATTGGTTTTAACTTTAACTTTAACTTTTGCAATTTACTTTTATTTTATTATCTAAAAGCGTATTTGCCGATATCCTAGGATTCCAGTGGAAGGGGGGGATGGACTAGATGACCTGCAATATCCAAGGTCCCCTTCCAAACACTTGTTATTCTATTTTTACAATGACAATAAAGATTATTATTATTATTATTATTATTATTATTATTATTATTATTATTATTATTATTATTATTATTATTTCTATTCGACTTGTGAAAAGTAAGCAGGATTACCTTCACTAACTCAAACTCCTTGGCATGCCACATCTTGCAATAATAATAATAAATAATAATAATAATAATAATAATCAATGGTATTTTAATGCATTTTTAAATGTTCAGTTGGCTGAGTTTCATGTTTAATGAATAAAGTTAATAATAATAATAATAATAATAATAATAATAATAATAATAATAATAATGTTTATTCCAGCCCCAAAGGCTGTGAATCTCACCAGATTACATAATAATAATAATAATAATAATAATAATAATAATAATAATAATAATAATAATAATAATAATAATAATGTTTATTGCAGCCCCAAAGGCTGTGAATCTCACCAGATTACATAATAATAATAATAATAATAATAATAATAATAATAATAATAATAATAATAATAATAATAATAATAATAATAATAATAATAATAATAATGTTTATTCATGTTTAATGAATAAAGTAAATAATAATGGTATTTGTAATGCATTTTTAAAGGTTCAGTTGGCTGAGTTTCATGTTTAATAAATAAAGTATTTAATAATAATAAAAATAATAATTAATAATTAATAATAATTAGAAAATTGGTAGTATGTTTTGCAGAGATAAAAACTCTCAAACGCCCGTAGTTTTTACACCTTTCCACCGAGTCTGGCCGGCGTTATCATCCCCCCCACCCTCGGTGGTGATTTTGTGGCTTTCAACTCTACAAGGAGGTGCCCACGATAAAGGAAGGGTGCCTTGGCACAGGTGGGGCATCTAATGGGCACCTGGGGAGGCCTTCTTCCCTTTCTTGCAGAGGCAGGATTGGTGACTTGGTTTCCCAGCCCCACTCCCGGGGGGGGCAAAGTTTTCCTTTGGACTCTGGGCCAAGGGGCACACCCAGCCAGCGCCCGCCCCCCCTCCGATCAACCCTGCCCTCCTTCGCTGGGGCACGTTCTTCGTGAGGTCACCTTCCTTGCTGAACTGGCTGGGCCGTTTCTGGGAAGTCTTGGAGATGCCAAGAATTGCTTTCGTTGGGCAGGTTGCTTTGGTTTCTCCAACCCACCCTGAGATGGGACGGCCCTTTGCCTGGAATGCTTGAGCAAGGGGGTGGACTAGAAGACCTCCAAGGTCCCTTCCAACTCTGTTCTGATTCTGTTTTTCTTTCTTTCTTTCTTTCTTTCTTTCTTTCTTTCTTTCTTTCTTTCTTTCTTTCTTTCTTTCTTTCTTTCTATCTTTCTTTTCTTCCTGCCTTCCTTCCCTTTCTCTCTCTTTCCCTACCCCTTTCCCTCTTCCTTCCTTCCTTCCTTCCTTCCTTCCTTCCTTCCTTCCTTCCTTCCTTCCTTCCTAGGAGGTTGGACTAGAAGACCTCCAAGGTCCCTTCCCACTCTGGTATTCTGCTATCCTTCCTTCCTTCCTTCCTTCCTTCCTTCCTTCCTTCCTTCCTTCCTTCCTTCCTTCCTTCCTTCCTTCCTTCCTTCCTTCCTTCCTTCCTCCCTCCTCACTGGAGGTTTCCAAGAAGAGACCGGGCAGCCATGGTGCCTGAAATAGGATAAGGCCCCTTTCCCAAAACTGATTCGGGCATCCACCCAGCTCCTCACCAACCAGCCTCCGCTCCGAAGTGGGGAATAAGGCTCCTGCCCGGGTTGGACTAGATGACCTCCAAGGTCCCTTCCCACTCCGCTCAGCCGCCCTCTGCTTATTTTAGCAGCGTGGCCCAGAAACACGTCCCACGGCCGTGGTCCACCAAGATCCGCTCCCACAGAGAGGGCCTTCTCCGGGTGCCGTCGGCAGGGCAATGCCGGTTGGCGACACCCAGGGGAAGGGCCTTCTCTGTGGCGGGCCCGGCCCTCTGGAACGACCTACCCCCCCGACCTTCGCACTATCTCGGACCTCCGCCTCTTCCGCCAACGTCCTAAGACGTATTTATTTCAGCAAGCCGGCCTAGGATAGCCCCCCGTTTCTGACTTTTTAAAAATAAATTATAATTTGGGAAGGTTTTTAACATGGGTTTTAGCACGGGTTAATTAATTTAATATATTTTAACTGATATTTATTGTATTTTGTGGTTTTAAATCATGCCTGTGCGCCGCCCTGGGTCCTAACAAGGAGAAGGGCGGGGTATACATTTAATAAAATAAATAAAATAAAATAAGAGGGGTTGTGGGGGGGGGTCTGCCTCTTTCCCCAGCGCTGCGCTCTGACCCACCGCCCCTGAAAAATCCCCTGGTGGTGCCCCATCCAAGCAGGGGCTTCCCACGTGGGCTGGCACTGCCCGCAAACGCACACACCTCCGTCCCCCAGATCTCCTCTGCCCTGCTCTCCTGCAGAGATGCCAGGGAGGGTGGGGGGGAGACCAAGAGCCTCAGGTTGGCACACCTGACTTCTGTTCCCCTCCCCGCCCGGCTCTGTTCCCAGCCTGCCAGCACCTAGGTGAGTCTGTCGCTAAGACAGCACCTGCCGATTGTCCCCAGGTGTCCTGGCCGTGCAACGCGGAAGGAGGAGGAGGAGGGGAGGGGGGTGAAGGAAGTGGGGGGGCGGCTTGCCAGGAGCCCGAGAGGGCTGAGGCTGCTTGGTTGCATTGGCACGTTGGTGCATGCATGCCAAATTCTCGTGGAGTGGGGAGGGAGGGGGGGGGCAGGAGAGGCCCTTGCACACCTAGGAAGCTCACCTGTTATCGCTCAAGGTAAGGCTGTGGGCTGCACCCCCTTGAACCCGAGACTCAGGTCACTCTCTCTCTCTCTCTCTCATCCCTCCCTCTCTGTCTGTCTCCCCCTCTTTCTCTCTTTCTCTCTCCCTCTCTTTCTCTCTCTTTCCCCCCTCTTTCTCTCTTTCTCTCTCCCTCTCTTTCTCTCTCTTTCCCCCCTCTTTCTCTCTTTCTCTCTCCCTCTCTTTCTCTCTCTTTCCCCCCTCTTTCTCTCTTTCTCTCTCTCTCTCTCTCTCTTTCTCTCTTTTCTCTCTTTCTCTCTCCCTCTCTTTCTCTCTCCCCCTCTCTTTCTGCCTCTCTTTCTCTCTCTCTGCCCCTCTCTCCCTCTCTTTCTCCCTCCCTCTCCCCCTCTCCTTCTCTCTTTTTGTCTCTCTCTCTCTTATCTTATGGGGGTTTGCAAAGGAGAAGGTAAAAGCAGGGAACGGCCACTGGGGTGTTCAGTGATCGTCTTAGAGCATGTGGAGAGTTTTCTATCTCTCAATTGTCTGTCGACCCCCAGTAGGGGAAATAGAAGGCGTGCAAATGTATGTGTATATATATATATGAACAAAATATAATGTACAGCAAAGGAAGTTCTCTTGGTGATACAAACAGTCTCTCTCTCCATCTATCTATCTATCTGTCATCTATCAACTATCTATCTATCTTTGTGTCTGTCTGTCTCTCCCTCTCTCTATCTCTACTATCTATCTATCTATCTATCTATCTATCTATCTATCTATCTATCTATCTATCTATCTATCTATCTATCTATTTATCTATCTATCTATCTATCTTCCATCATCTTTCTCTCTCTCCATCTATCTATCTTTGTGTCTGTCTATATCTATCTATCCATCCATCCATCCATCCATCCATCTTATCCATTCTCTCTCTGTGTGTGTCTCTCTCCATCTACCAACTATCTATCTATCTATCTATCTATCTATCTATCTATCTATCTATCTATCTATCTATCTATCTATCTATCTATCTATCCATCCATCCATCCATCCATCCATCCCTATCTATCTATCTATCTATCTATCTATCTATCTATCTATCTATCTATCTATCTATCTATCTATCTATCCATCCATCCATCCATCCATCCATCCATCCATCCATCCATACTATCTATCTATCTATCTATCTATCTATCTATCTATCTATCTATCTATCTATCTATCTATCTATCTATCTATCTATCTATCTATCTATCTATCTATCTATCTATCATAGAACTATCTATATATGTTTGTCCGTCCTTCCTTTTCTCATTCCCATTTCCTCCCTCTCCCCTCCTTTCCTTTCCTTCCTCTTCCTTTCCTTTCTTTTCCTCCCCTCCCCTCCTCTAGCGATTCAATTCCGAGGCTGCCCTTATCTCACGATCCCAGACCCGTCTGAACCCCTGCAAGAGAAATATTTGGGGGGTGGGGGCTATTTCCCCTCTCCACCCTGATGCCTCTTTCTTAAAACAGGCCAAAACCACCCGCTGGGCTGCCAGGCAGAAATCCAACCGGCGCCGTAGAATTTCCCCCATCCCATTTCGCCCTGATTCAGTGGAAGACCGAAGGGGGCTGCAGAGGGCGAATACAGAATAATTTCCGCCCGGACGGAATGGCAGCGTGCCGAGGGGGCTCAGCTGGAGTGGCTGGCCTTCGTCGCCCCTGGACGCAATGGGTGACACCCGTTGGATTTCGGGCGGCCAGGCTGGCAGCCCACTACCCACTTAGCCAGAAAAAAAAACCTCTTTGTAAATTTGTTTTATATATATATATAACAATATATATGAAGAATAATTATCACAGCTCCTGTGAAGAGGTCCCTTTAATTGGCTGATATATCAGGGATACCAGATAGCTCAAGGCACAGAGAGCTTGCCTCAAATGCTGGAAAGCCCCGGTTCAAATCCCAGTAGAAGGAGTATGGCCAGCTGAAGAAGGCTAATAAGCCTGAAATGGATCCATCCTGGTCTCTTTATTTTCAGCCCTTAAAAATTCTAACAATATATATATATATATATATATATTTAGCGAGACACGGAGAGGGGGCAGGAGTTGGGCACCCCCAAAATGGAGAGGGGGTGCGGTTCCAATTCAGCGTGCCACCCCTGATGCCAGCTGGCCCTGGCACGGCCCCTGTTGCATGGCTGCCTGGCCTTCTGGGAGGCAGAGATCCCTCCTTGAAGGAGGGGGCGGGGGGGTTTAGTGTTGGGCGGCTGATGAAACCGCCGCGAAATCCGTCCTTTGGCCCCACCCACGGCGATGCCCCCCTCCCGGGGTGGGAGCCGAGAAGAAGGAGAGCAGGCGGGCCGCTCCATGGCAACCCCCCTGGGGCCCTTCCCCACCCTCCCCTGCCTTGAAACCGGAGCGTCCTTAGGCCAGAAGGCCAAACCTCCAAGGAGGCCAGGCAGGCGCAGCCGGGCAGGGTGCCAGCCGTGGCTGGCAGTGCCAAGAAGGAAGGAGGTGAACTATGGAGTGGGGGGGGGGGAGACGCTGAAGGTGGGGGGGAGAAGGGAAGAGGACTTTGACACACACACACACCCGTAATTGTCATTGGGGAGGGGGGAGCTTCCCCTGGCAGAGGTTGGGTAGAGCTGATGCCAGGGTTGCCCCTGAGCCTGGCGATGTGTTTTATCCTTGGGCAGAGGCGTCATTCTGCCCCCCCTCCCTCTCTCCCTCCCTCCCTCCCTTCCTAATTCTTCCGTCCCTCCCCTTCCTTCTTTCCTTCTCTCCTCCTTCTTCAGTGCTTTCGTTCCTCCCCTCCTCCCTCTAATTCTTCCCTTCCTCCACCTCCTTCTTTCTTTCCTTCTTCAGTGCTTTCCTTCCTTCCTCTCTCCCCGCACCTCTAATTCTTCCTCCCTCCATCTCTTCTTTTTTCCCTTCTTTCCTTCCTTCCCTCCCTCTCTCTTCCCTTCCCCTCTAATTCTTCCCTCCCTCCATCCTCTTCTTTTTTCCCTTCTTTCCTTCCTATCCTCCTTCCTCTCTCCTCCCTTCCCCTCTAATTCTTCCCTCCCTCCACCCTCTTCTTTTTTCCCTTCTTTCTTTCCTTCCTTCCCTCCTTCTTCAGTGCTTTCGTTCCTCCCCTCCTCCCTCTAATTCTTCCCTTCCTCCACCTCCTTCTTTCTTTCCTTCTTCAGTGCTTTCCTTCCTTCCTCTCTTCCCCTCACCTCTAATTCTTCCCTCCCTCCATCCTCTTCTTTTTTCCCTTCTTTCCTTCCTTCCCTCCCTCTCTCTTCCCTTCCCCTCTAATTCTTCCCTCCCTCCATCTTCTTCTTTTTTCCCTTCTTTCTTTCTTTCTTTCCTTCCCTCATTCCTCTCTCCTCCCTTCCCCTCTAATTCTTCCCTCCCTCCACCCTCTTCTTTTTTCCCTTCTTTCTTTCCTTCCTTCCCTCCTTCCTCTCTCTTCCCTTCCCCTCTAATTCTTCCCTCCCTCCACCCTCTTCTTTTTTCCCTTCTTTCTTTCCTTCCTTCCCTCCTTCCTCTCTCTTCCCTTCCCCTCTAATTCTTCCCTCCCTCCACCCTCTTCTCTTTTCCCTTCTTTCTTTCCTTCCTTCCGCTCTTCCTCTCTCTCTTCCCCTCTAATTCTCCCCCTCCCTCCCTTTCTCTCTCTTCCCTTCCCCTCTAATTCTTCCCTTCCTCCACCTCCTTCTTTCCTTCTTCAGTGCTTTCCTTCCTTCCCTCCCTTTCTCTCTCTTCCCTTCCCCTCTAATTCTCCCTTCCCTCCCTCCCTTGCAAAATCCCCTCCTTTTTCCTTGCCGGGCGTGTGTGGGGGGGGATCTCTCCAAGGCTTTGGGGGCAGGTTGCCCCCCTTTCCCCCCCCAGAAAAGGGGTGTTCCCTGCACACCAGGCTGCCCTGACGCAGTTCCCTCTCTCGAAGGGGGAACCGAGGACCAGGTGACAGGAAGAGAAGTAGGTCAGGCTGGGCTGCTCGGGGGCCCTGCGGCCGCAGACTCTCTTACGGAGGCTCTCTCTGCCAGCCCCATGGGCACCGGAAGGGGTAAGCACAGGGGCTGCCCTTCTGGTGGGTGGCTGGGGGTCCCCAGCGAGGATTTCCCTCCCCCCTCCCCAACTCACGAGCTTCCCCAGACCTTCAAAGATGTTTTCTTTCTTTCTTTCTTTATCCTTTCCCTCCCTGCTCCCTTGAAGGACGGGGATTCGAATCCGGGGCCCAAGGGATGGGAACAGGAGCTAGCAATTGTAGTCAAGGGGTGCAGACCTCTTCCTGGCTCTTCGACACACAGGACTAGGATCTTTGGGCCTTAAGTTAGGAGATAGATAGATAGATAGATAGATAGATAGATAGATAGATAGATAGATAGATAGATAGATAGATAGATAGATAGATAGATAGATAGATAGATAGATAGATAGATAATGAAGTAGATAGGTAGGTAGGTAGGTAGATGATAGATAGATAGATAGATAGATAGGTAGGTAGGTAGGTAGGTAGGTAGGTAGGTAGGTAGGTAGGTAGGTAGGTAGATGATAGATAGATAGATAGATAGATAGATATAGATAGATAGATAGATAGATAGATAGATAGATAGATAGATAGATAGATAATGAAGTAGATAGGTAGGTAGGTAGGTAGGTAGGTAGGTAGGTAGATAGATAGATAGATAGATAGATAGATAGATAGATAGATAGATAGATAGATAGATAGATAGATAGATAGATAGATAGATAGATAGATAGATAGATAATGAAGTAGATAGATAGGTAGGTAGGTAGGTAGATGATAGATAGATAGGTAGGTAGGTAGGTAGGTAGGTAGATGATAGATAGATAGATAGATAGATAGATAGATAGATAGATAGATAGATAGATAGATAGATAGATAGATAATGAAGTAGATAGATAGATAGGTAGGTAGGTAGATGATAGATAGATAGATAGATAGATAGATAGATAGATAGATAGATAGATAGATAGATAGATAGATAGATAGATAGATAATGAAGTAGATAGATAGGTAGGTAGGTAGGTAGATGATAGATAGATAGGTAGGTAGGTAGGTAGGTAGGTAGATGATAGATAGATAGATAGATAGATAGATAGATAGATAGATAGATAGATAGATAGATAGATAGATAATGAAGTAGATAGATAGGTAGGTAGGTAGGTAGATGATAGATAGATAGATAGATAGATAGGTAGGTAGGTAGGTAGGTAGGTAGGTAGATGATAGATAGATAGATAGATAGATAGATAGATAGATAGATAGATAGATAGATAGATAGATAGATAGATAAATGAAGTAGATAGGTAGGTAGGTAGGTAGGTAGGTAGGTAGGTAGGTAGATAGATAGATAGATAGATAGATAGATAGATAGATAGATAGATAGATAGATAGATAGATAGATAGATAGATAGATAGATAGATAGATAGATAGATAATGAAGTAGATAGATAGATAGGTAGGTAGGTAGGTAGGTAGGTAGGTAGGTAGGTAGGTAGGTAGGTAGATGATAGATAGATAGATAGATAGATAGATAGATAGATAGATAGATAGATAGATAATGAAGTAGATAGATAGATAGGTTAGGTAGGTAGGTAGGTAGGTAGGTAGGTAGGTAGGTAGGTAGGTAGATGATAGATAGATAGATAGATAGATAGATAGATAGATAGATAGATAGATAGATAGATAGATAGATAATGAAGTAGATAGATAGGTAGGTAGGTGGAGGTAGGTAGGTAGGTAGAGATGATAGAAATAGATAGATAGATAGATAGATAGATAGATAGATAATGAAGTAGATAGATAGATAGGTAGGTAGGTAGATGATAGATAGATAGATAGATAGATAGATAGATAGATAGATAGATAGATAGATAGATAGATAGATAGATAGATAGATAGATAGATAGATAGATAATGAAGTAGATAGATAGGTAGGTAGGTAGGTAGATGATAGATAGATAGGTAGGTAGGTAGGTAGGTAGGTAGATGATAGATAGATAGATAGATAGATAGATAGATAGATAGATAGATAGATAGATAGATAATGAAGTAGATAGATAGGTAGGTAGGTAGGATGATAGATAGATAGATAGATAGATAGGGTAGGTAGGGTAGGTAGGTAGATGATAGATAGATAGATAGATAGATAGATAGATAGATAGATAGATAGATAGATAGATAGATAGATAGATAGATAATGAAGTAGATAGATAGATAGGTAGGTAGGTAGGTAGGTAGATGATAGATGATAGATAGATAGATAGATAGATAGATAGATAGATAGATAGATAGATAGATAGATAGATAGATAGATATCTTAGGTGTTTAATCTATCTAATCTATCTATCTATCATCTACTAATAATCAATCATCCATCTCTCTTAGCTATCTATTTAATCTATCAATCAATCATCTTATCTATCTGTTTCTATCTATCTCTATATATATTAGATACAAATATGTATGTATGTATGTATATGGGTTATTGCTTTTCTTCACCCCCCACCTACCCCAAGAGAAAGAGACTATGGGTGCCCAAAGGACCCTTTGACGATGTCCCAGCTGGGGATGATGGGAGCTGGAACCCAACTCCTTTGGAAGGCCCTGGTTTTGAAGGCCCTCAAGCCTTCTGCCTTGTGTCTTTAAGGCTTGCACACAAACACTCCCCTCGCACAAGAGACCAACCTGTTGAGTTGTTGCTCCCAATTCACACCCACTCAGCCAACCGACCTCACCCAGATGCCCTGAGGGACAAAGGTCCCACCCTGGATCATTCTCTCTCTCTCTCTCTCTTTTCTTTTCTTTTCTTTCTCTTTCTCTCTCTCTCTTTCTCTCTCTCTCTCTCTTTTCTTTCTCTTTCTCTCTCTCTCTTTCTCTCTCTCTCTCTCTTTTCTTTCTCTTTCTCTCTCTCTCTTTCTCTCTCTCTCTCTCTTTTCTTTTTCTTTCTCTTTCTCTCTCTCTTTCTCTCTCTTTCTTTTCTTTCTCTTCTTTCTCTCTCTCTCTTTCTCTCCTTCTTTCTTTCTCTCTCTCTTTCTCCTTTCTTTCTCTCCCTCTTTGTTTCTCTCTCTCTTTTCTTTCTCTCTCTTTTCTTTCTCTCTCTCTCTTTCTTTTCTCTCTCTTTCTTTTCTTTCTCTCTCTCTTTCTCTCTCTTTCTTTTCTTTCTCTTTCTCTCTCTCTCTTTCTTTCTCTCCCTCTTTCTCTCCTTCTTTCTTTCTCTCCCTCTTTGTTTCTCTCTCTTTCTCTCCTTCTTTCTTTCTCTCCCTCTTTGTTTCTCTCTTTCTTTTTGTTCTTTCTTTCTCTCTCTCTTTTCTTCCTTTCTCTCTCTTTTCTTTCTTTTCTCTCTCTCTTTCTTTTCTTTCTCTTTCTTTTCTTTCTCTCCTTCTCGCTCTCTTCTTTCTCTCTTTCTCTCCCTCTTTCTTTCTTTCTCTTTTCGTTCATTCTTTGTCTTTCTTTTCTTTCTCTTTCTCTCTCTCTCTTTTCTTTCTCTCTCCCTCTTCCTCTCTCTCCCCTAGTCCCTCTTTTCTTTCTCTCTCCCTCTTCCTCTCTCTCCCTAGTCCCATCACCATACCTGTCTCTCTATCCTAGCCATGACCAGCCGGGTGGATCTCTTAGAAAACCCCCTTCTCAAATTGGGATAAACCAGGTTAAAGAAACCCACGGCTTTGCTTTCTGGTACCGTACGCAGCTTGGCTCACTGGCTCGATCTGCCTACGCCACTGAGATGTGTTGGGGGGGAAAGGGTGGTTTTTTCCCAAATATTTCCACAGTGAAGACCGGAAGGGAGCCCTCGGCCTAGAGAGATGACGTGGGGGGGATGTGGGGGCGGTAAGGAGAGAGAGGGACCATCGAGGCTTAGTCACTGCCTGACACAGGAAGTGTGGATTTCCCCAGAAAGCGATCGGGGGGAGCCCTCTTCTGGGAAAGGGGGTGGGCTAAGAATTAGGGGGAGGGAAGGTCTTCGGCCCCGGAGTTTTAATAATCGCAGCCTCCCCTCCCCCTCTGAGACCAGGGATCCCTCTGTTGGCTTTAAAGAACTCTGTACATGCTCTGGTGCTCTCTTGCTTTTCCCTGAGCTGGCACTGCTGCCACCGAGTCCTCTCTCTCTCTCTATTTCTCTCTCTTTCTCTCTCACTCTTTCTCTCTTTCTCTCTATCTCTTTATCTGTCTCTTTCTCTCTCTCTTTGTCTCTCTTTCTCTCTCTCCTCTCCTCTTTCTCTCTCTCTCTTTCTCTCTTCTTTATCTGTCTCTTTCTCACTCTCTCTCTTTCTGTCTCTCTTTCTCTCTGTCTCTTTCTGTCTCTCTCTCCTCTCTTTCTCTCTCTTTCTCCCTCTTTCTCTCTCACTCTTTCTCTCTCTCTCTCTTTCTCTCTCTCTTTCTCTCTCACTCTTTCTCTCTCTCTCTCTTTCTCTCTCTCTTTCTCTCTCACTCTTTCTTTCTTTCTCTCTTCCTCTTTATCTGTCTCTTTCTCTCACTTTCTCTCTTAATGTCTCTCTCTTTCTCTCTCTCTCTTTCTCACTCTTTCTATCTTTCTCTTTTTCTCTCTCTCTCTTTTTCTCTTTCTTTATCTCTCTTTTTCTTTCTATCTCTCTCTCTTTGTCTTTCTTTCTCTCTTTCTCTCTCTCTTTCTCTCTCTCCTCTTTCTCTCTCACTCTTTCTATCTCTGTCTCTTTCTCTCTCTTTCTCTCTTTCTCTCTCTCTTTCTCTCTCTCTTTCTCTCTCTCTTTCTCTGTCTCTCTCTCTTTCTCTCTCTCTTCTCTCTCTCTCTTTCTCTCTTTCTCTCTCTCTTTCTCTCTCTCTCTCTGTCTCTCTCTTTCTCTCTCTCTTTCTCTCTCTGTCTCTCTCTCTTCTCTCTCTTCTCTCTCTCTCTCTCTCTCTCTCTCTCTCTCTCTCTCTCTCTCTCTCTCTCTCTCTCTCCCTCTCTCTCTCTCTCCCCCACTCTCCCTCCCCCCCTCCCCCCCATCTTTCTATCCGGGGCTGAAGAGTTTGCAAAAGCAAAGGATAATAATAGCTTTGGTTTGCAACACCAGAAAGTGCTTGCAGCAGAGGCCCCCACCCAGGCTGAGTCACTGGCCTTCTCCACGCCCCACGCGTGCCCCCCCCCGCCCCCCACCCCCTCCGGTCGGTTGCAGCCCCAGAGTTCCTGATCCCAGCCCTTCGATGCCACTGCCAAATCTTGTTTTCCTCCGTGCCCGGCTCACCCACCTTATCGCTCGACCAGGAGGACACCTGGCTGGCAGGAAGTGGCCCCTCCTGGGAAGCTTTGGGGTGGAGGTGGGAGCAGTTGTGGGGAAGCACATTGGGTGAAAGGGCAAAGATTGGTTGGATGTGTTGCCCTGTTTTTCTTTTCTTTCTTTCCTTCTTTCTTTCTTTCTTTCTTTCCTTTCTTTCCTTTTCTCTCTCCCTCCTTCTTTCTTTCTTTCCTTCTTTCTCCCTCCTGCTCTTTCTTTCTTCCTCCCTCCCTCTTTTTTCTTTCTTTCTTTTTCTTACTTTGTTTCTTCCTTCCTTTCTTTCCCTCCCTCCCCCTCTTTCTTTCCTTCTTTCTTTTTCTCTCCCTTCCTCTCACTCTTCCTTCCTTCCTCTCGCTCCCCCCCCTCTCTTTTTCTTCCTTCCTTCCTTCTTTGTTTCTTTCTTTTTTCTCTTTCCCTTCCTCTTTTTCTTTTCCTTCCTTCTTTTTTCTTTTTCTTCTATCTATCTATCTATCTATCTATCTATCTATCTATCTATCATCTATCTATCATTCATTCATTCATTCATCTCTCTCTCTCTCTCTCTCTCTCTCTATATATATATATATATATATATATTTATATCTCTATCCATCCATCCATCACACTGCATTTATTTCCTGCCTGCCTGCCTTCCTTCTTTCCTTCCTTCCCTCCTCCCTCTCTTTTCCCTTCCCCTCTAATTCTTCCCTCCCTCCACCCTCTTTTTTTCCTTCTTTCTTTCCTTCCTTCCACACTTTCCTCTCTCTCTTCCCCTCTAATTCTCCCCCTCCCTCCCTCCCTTTCTCTCTCTTCCCTTCCTCCCTTCTCTCTATTGGTCTGTCTATTTATCTGTCCATCATCCATCCATCCTTCCCAACGCTGCCTATTTCCTTCCTTCCTTCCTTCCTTCCTTCCTTCCTTCCTTCCTTCCTTCCATCCATCCATCCATCCATCCATCCTCTCCATAACCAAATCGAGGCCACTTTTCCTAAGGAGAACAAAGCCTCCAGAGCCAGGCACAGTCTACCCTCAAACACCAAAGGCTTGGCAACAAAATCTTTTTAAACTAAGTGGCCAAGCTGAATCCATCCATCCTGGGCAGTCTTCCTCAGCAACCACAGCCCTGCGGTGTAGGCAGAGAGGATCTCCCAGGTGGGTGGAGGATGGGGGGGGGGGGGAATAGCTTTTTTGGGGGTGGGAGGGGCCCTAGCCTGGAGATTTTGGAGAACCGGGCAGGACTCGAACTCAGCACGAAGCAAACAGTGGCTGGGAAAGTGGGGGGGGGGGGCGGAAATAATAAAACAATAATAAGATTTGCGATTCGCGGAATGTCGAGGAAATTTTGTGGGTCTGTTTTGAGCCGGTTGTGTTGTTGTTGACAAGACACACACACACCCTTGCTGTGTGTGTGTGTGTGGGTGTGTGAGAAATGACACAATCACAGTTCTCCGGAAACCGCCCCTCCCTTTCTTGGCTTCCCCTTTTTTCCACCCGCCGTTTTCTGCCGAAGTGCAGCTCCGGTTCCCTCTTTTCTTTTTCCACTTTCTCGTTCTGTCGCTTCCCGACTTCCTTTCCGCTCCCTCCCTCCCTCCCTCCCGCAGCAGCTTCTCTAGGCCCAGCGCTATTATCTCGTTTTCCTTTCAATTTCCCCTTTTTTTCATATTTTCCACTGAAAAACAAGACGGACGTGAACAATTGCAAATTCGAGAGGTGACTCAACAACAGTCTCGACTTACGCCCGGAACGGAGCCCAGCGTTTCCGTTGCTAAGCGAGACGGTTGTTCAAACGAGCCCTGCCTCGTTTTTACGACCTTTCTTGCCGTTGAGCGAATCGCTGCAGTGATTAAGTTAGCAAGACGGTTGTTAAGTGGATCGCTGCAGTGATTACATTAGCAACTCGGTTGTTAAATGGATCGCTGCAGTGATTACATTAGCAACTCGGTTGTTAAGCGAATTTGACTTCCCTTTTGCTCGTCCAAAAGGTCGCTAAAGAAAATCACATGATCCCCGGGGACGCTGCAACCGCCGTAAATGTGAGTCGGTCAGTCATCCTCGACTTACAATTCCATTTAGCGACCGTTCCCAACCATTTCTCACACTTAGGACCGTTACGGCATTCCCCCGTGATCAAAATTCAAACGTGTGGCAAACGACTCATAATTAGGACGGTCGCCGCGCCCCCTTTGGCGACCGTCTGCCGAGCAAAGCCCACGGGGTGGGTGGGGGAAAGCCAGAGATTCACTTAATGACCGTGTCCCTTCCCGGACGGGCATAAAACGGGGGCAAAAACGTGACGGCTTGTCGCGCTCTCCCCCCACCGAGCGTTTGGCCTCGCGTGGCAGTCGCAATTCGAGGACTCCTCGGCGTCCATTTTCTTTTCGGATGCCCGCTCTGCTTGGGCCACTGAGGAAGGCGAGTCAAGCTGGCATTTATTTAGCCCGTCGCTCGGGTCGGGCTGCTCCGCCAGGCAGGCTGTGGCACGCCAGCCTCAGCCCTGCCCGGATAAATGCCATCCCTTGCTGGGAGAACCAGGCCGGGCACAGAAAGAAAAGAGGAATTTCGCCAGGTTGGCAAAGGCGTCTTCCCCCCGTTCGGGTTTCGTGCCCGCTTCCAGGAACGGGCACCGTCTTTGCCAAGGCTTTGGATGCCAGGGGTTCCTCCCCGGGCAAGGCGCCCCTTTTGATCCGGCTGGCAAAGGTTGCCAGCCGGCTGGGTGGACTTCAGCTCCCAGCGTGCAGCTGGGCCGTCCGGGCTGGCGGAGGAATTCTGGGAATGGAAAACTCTTGGGAATATTCCTTTAGAGAGAAAAAAGGAAATTGCTATGTTTTTAATCTGGGTTTTCTTTTTTTTCTCGAGAGGATGAAGCGAAGCTAGAGAGAGAAAGGAGGAAAGGGAAAGGAGGAAAGGAGAGAAAAAGGAGGGGGGTTGTCTTCCTTCCTTCCTTCTTTCTTTCTCTTTCTCTCCCTTCCCTTCCCCGTTTTTCCTTTTCTTCTTCCTTCTTTCTTTCCTTCCCTCTTTCTCTCCTCTCGCTTCCCCTTCTCCTTTCCTTTTCTTCCTTCCTTCCTTCTCTTTCTCTCCCTTCCGCTTCTCTTTCCCTCTCTCCTTTCCTTTCTTTTCCTTCCTTCCTTCCTTCCTTCCTTCCTTCCCTCGCTCTATTTTCCCCCTTCCACTTCCTTCCCTTTTGCCCTCCCTCCGTCCCCCTCTCTTTCGCTCCCTTCCCCTTTTCCTTCCCTCCATCATCCTCTATTTTTCTCCCCTTCCTTCCTTCCTTCCTTCCTTCCTTCCTTCCTTCCTTCCTTCCTTCCCTCTTTTCCTCCCTCTATTTCACCCTTCCACTTCCTTCCTTCCTGTCTTCCCTCCCTCTATCTCCCCCTTCTCCTTCCCTTTCTTCCTTTCTTTTCCTCCCTCTCTTCCTCCCTTCCTGCCTTCCCTCCCTCTATTTCTCCCTTCTTCCTCCAGCCCCTTCGTCTCATTTTGGGGCTCCCAATTCAAACCCCCAATTGGCTATTTTTGGTCTTCTCCCCCACCCCCAAAATCCAAATCAGTTTCCAACTTTTCTAATAATAACAATAATAATAATAATAATAATAATAATAATAATAATAATAATAATAATAATAATAATAATAATAATTCCTAGGTCCTTGGTTAGGACTCGAGCTGTTGAGCTACCAACCAGCCCCAAAGGCTGTGAATCTCACCCAAGATTAACCACAGAATAATAATAATAATAATAATAATAATACTGTCTTTCATTATTTCTACATTATCAGGCTCGTTTTCTCAGCCTCGTCTTTGCTTCTCTTTCTAATATTAACGCGATGGCGAGAAAGTTTCTAGGCTCGCCTTTTTCTACGCTGTCCACAATCGGTGTCCCTTGGGTCAGGCCGACCGGCCTCCTTAAAATGCCAATCCAACAGCCTGCCGTGCGCCGACCGTTGGGTTCCTCCTGTCCCCTTGCGATGGGTGGGGGAAAAGCGCTTGGCACATGCTCAGAGACCTCTCTCCGCTGGAAGAGTTTCCCTGTTGCGTTGGAGAAATTGCTTTGATGTGCAATGGATCGGCGATACGCTGCCTGGTTCCCAGGGGTGCCAATGGGAGATCCAGAGATAAAATCCTGTTTCGGGGTGTGTCCAGCAGAGAGCACAGATTGGGGGTGCAGGAATTGTCTGTTCTGGCCCCCCTCTTTAGCAGGAATAAGCTAAAACTTACATCAAATTGGCTTGATTTATCCCATGGTTAAAACCACACCGTGCATCCTTTGGGGGGTGGGGGGAGAATGGTTAAAAGGCCCGCCCTCTGAGCATACCTAAAGTGCTTCGCCCCCTTCTTCTCCTCTTAATAGGAAGATGTAGATCTAGGCAGGCGGTGGCATGGTTTACGTAGTACACCCTTACCTTTCAGGAATGGTTACCCTTCAATTTACAACATGCTCCTTTAGGGACCCTTCCAGGGACGCTGAAAAAAAAAAGAGACTTGCGACCAGTCCTCGCGCTTAAGACCGCCGCAGCGCCACGTGGTCAAAATTCAGGCGCTTGGCATGTATTCACGAAGGTTGTGACGTCGTGGGGTCATGGGATCCCCATTGGCGACGTTCCGACAATGTGGGAAGCTGGACTCGTTTAGCGACCATTCTGACAAGCAAACGTCCATGGGGGTGGGGGGTGGGGGAAACAGGATTTGTTTAACGGCCATTGGATTCACTTAACGGCAGGGATTCGTTTAACACCGGTGGTAAAATCAGCCACAGGTCTCTTAATACCGACAGTGCCGGAATTTCTTTCCTCAACTTTGGTCGCAAGTCGAGGCCTACTACTCGTGGCATTCATCCTTGCGGGAAGGGCCGAGGCGGGTCCTTGAGAAGCAAGGCAGCGGGGACCTTAAAGTAGCCTTCCCCACAACCCTGCAAGGTAGGCCCCGCAAGGTCAAAAGAGTCTGGGTCGAAACTTGCCAGAAGGCGTTTAACGGGGTAGGCTGGGAAGTGGCTTTTTTTTCCCCCTCTGAAGTTGCTCGCATCTTTCCTCTTTTGGGCCCGGCGAGGGGTTTTCACCGGTGGAATTTGGGGGGCCTGCGCTTCTCCCCGGGGAGGGCGAAAGGGTTAAAAAGAGGGGGGCAGAAGGGGAGGGAACGTGGGAACGGTGCTGCATCACCGGGGGGGTGGGCGTTGCCCGCTTCTGTGGTGGTAAGAGAGCCCGGGTTTGCTTCGCCGAGGCACATAGGTGTACTCACATCTGCACAGGCACCGGGAGGAGGAACAGCTGTGGCGAGGGGTGAGTGAAGGGAAGGGGCACCCTGGCAAGATTTATGGGGAGGGGGGGGAAGTGTTGGAGAGAAATACCCCCCCCACACTCCCAAGATTTAGCATTAGGGTCAGACAACATGCTTGCCATGCCAAGGCACCTTGCCCGCTTGGCACGGCGCTTGAGATGGCAGACAACGGCGATAGAAAACCAGCATGGCTCTCTTCGGGGTGCTGCCCCATTCTAAGACCCCGATGCGTAGTTTTCCTCTTCTCCCCACCCCAAATCACCCCCCTTTCCCCCTCTCAACCTCCCCTCTTCTTTGCAATGCCCAATTCCCGAGATCAAAATCCATCCTGCAAAATTTGTACTCGGAAGAAGGGATATTGAGGGGTGTTCTTTTTTGGGGGTTGGGGGGCGTTGGAAGGATTCCGAAAGGGAGGGGGGGATCTCCTCTTTTGGGGAATCGAGCCTGAGAGATTTGATCTGGGATAATCTTGGGTGCACCCGGAGAAGAAAGGCAAATATATATCTTATTATTATTTTGAGAGATTGCGGCTCGGCCCACAGAGAGCCGGCGAAGCAGGGTTGACTTTCCAGCCTGGTTCCGCAAGATTTGCGAAGGATTTAAAACACCCACCGTCCTTCTAGTCCTCAGTGTTTTAGGGAGAAAAAGCATCCGAAGCTCGGTGCAATTCCCCCCCCCCCCCCTTTAAAAATTTCAGCAAATCGATAGTGGCGTCTTTTTTCCTCATCGTAATCATTTCCGCTTCACTCTTTCTTTTTAGCGTTTTCTTTCGAAAGGGGCAGAAATCCAGAATACCACTGAATACCGAAACATAATCTTATTTGTTATTCATCCCGCATTAAAAACAGCCCAACTAAAATGATTACGAAAAGGTTAGCGTGACCCAGCGTGTTGAATAAGGTCAGGTTAAGCACCTAGGCAGGGCGATATAATTTATTAACCCCGATTAATTCATCCTGGTTTGTTTGCGTGCATTATGGCTGCTTGGTGGTAAAATGCCATCATTAATTTTCAGAGATGCCTGATACCAATTGCAGCTTGCAACCTTACATCGGCTGGCAGCTCTTAAACTCTCCGTATCTCACGAATAATCTCGGTCTTTTGGGACAATCCACAGGGCAGGTTTTGCCTATTCGAACGACAGTAGATTGATCAAGCAGGTTCCGAGGATTGTCTGAATGAAGCCCAGGAGGCTAGCAAGCCGTAGGTCGAATTGTAAGCCGATCGGCAACACCCAACTTAAGTGTTACGCTTCTGGTGACTGTGAAAGCCATCTTTTGAGACCGTAGGAATCGTAAACGGAAGGGATCCAAGCTTATCTAGGACGATGTTCGTCCACCTTGACCCCTTTTAACAAGGGTGGACTTCAACTCCCAGAATTCCCCAGCCAGCCAGCCGCAATTCTGGCTAGGGGATTCTGGGAGTTGAAGTCCACCCTTTCTTAAAAGGGCCACGGCTGAGAAACACGGCCTTCGGAACTTTATCACTCTAAGCTGACGTGAAGGTGTAAATTTGGAGTTTCAAAAAATTTAACCTGGTTTCTCGGAGGCCCACTTCCCTCCCTTCCTCCCTATCTAAAGGTTTAAATATGCAAATAAACGTCTTTTTCTTGGTGTTTCAAAGCGGGGTTGGAGGGAGGCTGCTTTAGCAAATCTCTGCCCGGGGTTTTGTAAACCGAGGATGACAGCATTAGAGAGCCACCCGGCTGTGGCTGCTGGGCGTTGTAATCCCTCAATTGGTGCCTATGCAATCCGTGGGAGAGGCCTCGCTCGTCCTCCAAACTGCAACCATTAAAAGCTGTTTATAGAACGGTGGGGGGGGGGCTCTATAGGTAGACGTACGACCACAGCTCAGCCCGAATTTCCGTCGCTAAGCGAGATGGCTCTTAAGTGAGTTTACGATCTTTCTTGCCACCGCTGCGAAGGGAATCCCTCAAGTTGTTAAGTTAGCGTTGTTAAGTGAATCTGGCTTCCCCGTGGACTTTGCTCATCCGAAGGGGATGTGCTTGAGCCCGGGATGGCTTGACTCACGTCATAAACGTGAGTCAAGGATCTGAATTTTTGTTCACGTGACCAAGGGGATGCAGCAATGGCTATCCTTGGAAATGTCTCTTGGCCGAGACATTAAAAATCCCACGTAGGATGGTTGAAAAAGGGAGCTTGACTCGGTTGGCAGAGATCAAGCTCACCAGGCTAATGTGTGGGTGCCTGCCCCAATTTCTCCCCACCCTTAATCTTGCCCGGATTAAACCACAGCAGCCACGGAACTCGCCTTCCAAAATTGACCCGAGAATAGGGTCTTCCACCCAAGGACAAATGGTCAAGGCGAGAAAATCAATCACACCTCTGTAGCATTTGCAGGCTCAAAAGACTTATCCCCCCCACCCTTACCCCCCCTTGTCAGCTGTGCGTTTAAGTCCCGTCCAAAAACCTGCCCGGATCCGAAAAGCTTTGGGTGGGAAAAAAAACATTCTTGGCCATCCAAAGACCCTGAGGACTAGCCTCCTGCGGTGTTTCTGCATGACTCAAAAATAAATAAATAAATGGCTGGGCTTTCTGTTCCCAGGGGTTGGCATAGTCCCACCCAGCATCTTTCCGATTCGTTTGGAAAATAATTTTGCAAGATTTCTCTCCCTGCCCCAAACGGGCCAACCGCAGCCGGAATCGCTGTGCGATTTCCACCAGACGTTTGTCTCTCTCCCAAACTTAGGGTCCTTCTTACCCCAAGGAGAAAAAAAAAACACTACACGATCTCCTCGACCTGTCCGGGCATGCTATTTTTCCCACCCACAACATGCCTGGCACTGTGGTGCCCCCCTTTTCCCTGGGGGCCTTGCAACAGAGGGATTTATGGGCGGTGAAGGAAAGGTACACCCAGTTCCACTCTGGCATGCTAATACCCCAGTGATACCATCTCTCTCTCTCTCTCTCTCTCTCTCTCTCTCTCTCTCTCTCTCTCTCTCTCTCTCTCTCTCTCTGCACCCTGTGCCCCATTTTGATGCCAGATGGGTAGCGTTCTCAGCAAGACTCCCCCTGTTTTCCTCGGGGATCCAACTTTAGGGATTTGGGCAAGAGAGCCAAACCTTTGAACCCATTTCCATCTCCTTTCCCGAATACCCCTTTGAGATTCAGAGGCGTCTTGGAATTGACAGTAGGGCAGGAGAAATATGAATTCGGTTCAGATGGTGCCCATGTTGTATTAAAAAAGAAGAAGCAGAGAAACATTCACACACGCATGCACGTGTGTGCCGTGGTAAAAACGTGTTTTTTTTTTTTAATCTCTAATTTGAAATTGACACATTTGCAAGGTGAAATGGACATATTTGCAAGGTGAAATTGATGCATTTGCAAGGTGAAATTGATGCATTTGCAAGGTGGAATTGATGCATTTGCAAGGTGGAATTGACGCATTTGCAAGGTGGAATTGATGCATTTGCAAGGTGGAATTGATGCATTTGCAAGGTGGAATTGATGCATTTGCAAGGTGGAATTTATTTATTTTTTTATTTTTCAAATTTATACCCCGCCCTTCTCCTAGCAAGGACCCAGGGCGGCGCACAGGCAATATTAAAACCCATACAAAAATACATTATTAAAAGCTATTAAGTTATATCCCGTGCTAAAAACCCTTATAAAACCCTATGGATTAAAATTTATCCGAATAAAAGTCAGAAACGGGGGGCTATGCTAGGCCGGCTTGTTGGAATAAATACGTCTTCAGACGCTGGCGGAAGAGGCGGAGGTCCGAGGTAGTGCGTAAATCGGGGGGTAGGTCATTCCAGAGGGCTGGGCCCGCCACAGAGAAGGCCCTTCCCCTGGGTGTCGCCAACCGGCATTGCCCGGCCGACGGCACCCGGAGAAGGCCCTCTCTGTGGGAGCGGATTGGTCGAAGGGATGTATGGGGCAGGAAGCAGTCTCGTATGTAGCTAGGCCCGGAGCCATGGAGCGATTTAAAGATGGTCATCAGTACCTTTGACACATTTGCAAGGTGGAATTGACACATTTGTAAGGTGGAATTGACACATTTGCAAGGTGGAATTGACGCATTTGCAAGGTGGAATTGACGCATTTGCAAGGTGGAATTGACTAATCTTTGATCCCGAAGACCCGAGGCGTTTCATTTCCTGGAGATTAGTAACTTTGAATCCTGGTTTGGATTTGTGATACCATTGGGTGTGTTTTAAGGAACACTGTCATCGCCGTCCGTAAGCCGTGGTTTAAGGCTGTGAATTGAACAACTCCGGCTAGGTCAACAATTGTATTTTTGCGGCGTTTGATCTGGTCTGCTTCTCAGAGACGGCCTAGCCAATTCTTTGGCGTTTCCTTGGCAAGGTTGTTTTTTGTTTTTTTTTTTCCAAAAGAGATCTGCCGTTGCTTCCTTCTTAGGGCTGAGAGAATGGGGCCGGCCCAAGATTTCTCAGCTGGTTTTGTGCCTAAGGTGGGACTAGAACCCAGGTCTTCTGGTTTCTAGCTTGACGCCTTAACCACTCCATCAAACTGCCTCTTGTCAACAGATTGCTATATCATCTCTCGATCTCACTTTCCTTGAAAAGCGCCTGGATTAAAAGAGGCGAAACGGTTTAGATGAGGAATCGCGCGTGATCAAAAAGATATCCGTCTTTCCAAAAATTATAAACGCTTTCGTCTTTCATTTACCACCTCCAGATCTACCAGGGGGGTGGGGGAAACAATCTGTAGGTCTCTTAAGCCGAAGGGTTGTTTAGAACACCATTCGGGTCGGACAGCATAAAAGCAAAACAACAGCTGTCCTCCATGAGATCCGGCAGCGTGCCACGCCGAAGAGGGCACGAAAACCGCGCGAGAACGCGTCCTTCCTGAGAGGCAGGGATCGCGTCCTGCTGGCACAGCGAAACCCCAAGCTGTCAGTTCCTGCCCTCGCCACAAACTTCGTGGTTGCCACGTCGAGCCAAAATTACTAAATTCGAACGGTTCGGTGGAGATCCAGCCAAGGGGGAAGCGGCCTTTTCTTTGGCGATTAAGCGTTGCAAAAATCCCACAGGGGGCAACCCACAGGGGGGGATTCCGAGATGCCTTTGCCCGCTCGGGTGGGCATTCAGCCCCACACCCCTGCGAGGTAGGCCCCCCCACAACCGCCTTTTGGAAGGGGTTGGGAAGTTAAAAAGCCGAATCTGGAGATTCGCGCCCGAGGTTTGGTGCCGAGGCGAATCTCGGCTGGCGGCTCAAGTCAATTTCCCAGGAATTTTTTTATTTTAAATTTCTCCCCCTCGCTCCCTCTTCCCTTAATTAACTTGGCGGGCAACCGTCTCGGTATCTCTCCGTGCCAAATTTGCGCGAGAACAAAAGGTTCTCCTCTTCCTTCCTTCGTAGAGACACCCCCCCACCACCACCCCCACCACCCAAGGCCCAGCCCGAGTTAACAAAACCCATGCGCTGGGTGATAGGGGTCTGGAGGTCTCTTGAGGACTAGGAGCTTGGAGGCACCGGCCCCGCGGCCTGCAGTTCAACCGAGCGGCGCGAAAGTTGCAACCTCGCCATTTGGGTGCCCCAAATTGTCCCGTTGACTTTGCACCCAAAATATACGTTATGGCTAACTTGGCTTCCTTATAAATGAGGTGGTGTTGGGTTTAAAAGGTTTAAAAGATGAAATGTAATCTTTTTAAATTTTAAATTGACAAGATTCTGTCCCCGGTTTGCAAAACAGGCCCCTGCAGAGGCTGGATTAGCAGGGCTCCTTGGAGGGGCTCCCCAAACCATGGTGCACCTCCAAGAGACTTGAAGCAGGGAAATTTTTGCAGAGGTACAACTTCGGGTGACAAGTCAGAGGGTAGAAAGTCCCCATGTGTTTACACTTCCCGTAAGCGTCTGGTGCAGAGTTTCTTGGCTCCCCTACTTTGGCGTTTTGAAGCCTTTATCTTGTCAAAGCATCTCCCTGGGGGTGGGATGGGGGGGGGAGGAAAAATCCCCCACCTCCCATCCCTGCATCTGTTTTTCCACCCCCACCCCTCCCCGTTCAAAATTTAAAATCTCTCCGTCGCCACTTCTGCGGCTCCCACCGGCTGGATTTTAGGAAGAGGGGAAAGAAAGAAAGAAAGAAAGAAAGAAAGAAAGAAAGAAAGAAAGAAAGAAAGAAAGAAAGAAAGAAAGAAAGAGAGAGATAAAGAAAAATAGATAAAGAAAGAGAGAAACAGAGAGAAAGAAACAGAAAGAAACAAAAAAGAGAGAGAGAAAGAAAAAGAGAAAAAGAAAAAGAAAAAAGAGAGAGAAATGGAGAGAGAGAGAAAAACAAAAAGGAAGAAAGAAAGAAAAGAGAGAGAAAGAAAGAGCGAGAGAAAGAAGGAAAGAAAAAGCGAAAGAGAGAGAAAGGAGAATAGATGAAGAAAGAAAGAGGCAGAGAGAAAGAAAGAAACCGAGTGAAAGAAACAAAAAGAAAGAAAAAGAGAAAAAGAAAAAAAGAGATACAGAGAGATACAGAGAGAGAGAGAAACAAAAAGGAAGAAAGAGAGAGAGAGAGAAAGAAAGATAGAGGAAAGAAAGAAAGAAAGAAAGAAGAGAGAGAGAAAAAAGAGAAAAAAAGATAGGAAAGAAAGAGAGAGAGAGAAAAAAGAGAAAAGAAAGAAAGTGAAAGAAAGAGAGGAAGAAAGAAAGAAAGATAGAAAGAAAGAAAGAAAGAAAGAAAGAAAGAAAGAAAGAAAGAAAGAAAGAAAGAAAGAAAGAAAGAAAACCATCTGCACATGCTCTGGAGCCCCAAAGCATTGTATCTTCCCCCTGGGTCACACCGCACTCGGTTGCAAGCGAGCCCCGGCTTGTTTGACACTGCGTTTCCTAGATTTAACTGGTCATCAGCAAGGCATGCCACTAGTCCTCATCAAGAACCTCACCCTAAACGGCTTTCAAGGGTCACTTCTTAATCGGTCACCTCTCTGCATTGGATGCTGGCAATATTGAGGGGGGGGAGGTCTTCGATCCAGGCATAAGACACCCCCACCCCACCCACCCACCCACCCCGGGCTGTCACACCGACAATTTCTGATGCTACGTTGCCGTCTCTAAATCTTTTGCAGAAAACAGGAAAAGATGCTCAAAGAAGCCACCTTGAAAAGGATCGAGTGGGAGGGAAAGAGATCTCATTTGGAAATCGCTCGAAATTTCCTGTTTGCTTACCCGCGTTCAAGCTAAGATTCCTTGGCTGTTTGCTGCAAGGCGGTTAAGCCCCGAGAGTCAACTTAACCCAGTTTGGGGATTTTGCAAAAGAACATTCAGAGCGATTCCTGGTTTGTTGTCCCGCCGTACAATATTTCACTCTTCCTTTTCAAGGGGAAATTCTTCCCCTTTTTCAATCGCTTTGACTACCCGATGTTTTCCGTCGCTGTGGGAATCGAGAGGGCTTTTCAAAGAGATGCAGGGGTGGAAATAAACTTTGATTCGATGTAGGTTTCGCTTTCCTAAGTTTTGTTATTTCAGCCAGATTGCAAGAGAGAGAGAGAGCGAGAGAGAGAGAGAGAGAGAAAGAGAGAAAAAACGAAATGGAAAAAAAAATGAACTTTCAAATCACACGTCAGATTCTCTCGGCTAAAATCCCAGAATCACAAACAGAATCAGAATAACCTCTGCCCATGCGCAGAGTGGTTTTGTTAAAAAGACCCACCGGTTTTTAGCCCTAAAAAAATTGGAGAAAAACGGAGACGTCAGTCACCCAGCTTAGGCGGCGACTACAGATCGCCCTAGACGTAACGCCACCTCACTTAGGGACCGTTCCAAGTTACGACGTCACTGGCAAAGGGGACCTTTTTCACCGTTTCCCACAATTACAACCGTTGCGACGTTCAGGCGCTGGCCTGGAATTACGACGGTTGCAGCCTCCCCGGGGGAAGGAGGGGCAAAACTCACTTAGCAACGCTTAGCGACGGGAATGCGCTCGTAAGATGGGGACCGCTTATCGTTTCTTTTCGTTCTTGCAAATTGCGCCTCTGGCTTTGTTTCGTCGATATTCGAATTCGCGCCGGCTTGTCCATTCTAAATCCTTCTGTTGCAAAAAATAAAATAAAATAGGCAAAATTTTCCGCCCGATTCGGTTCGACCCTTTTGCAAAAATCCTACGAGTGATTTTTGCAAAAATCCAGAAAAAGGGTTTTCCGCTTGGGAGAATCGATGTAGTTGAGTTGGAACACGAGAGACGGCCTTCAACTCATTTTTCTAGGTTCCTCAAATACGGTCTTGGTTTTTTGGGGGGGCGGTTATCTGTCCAGCACACTTGATTCTCCCCTCCAGGGGGTCGGACTAGAAGACCTCCAAGGTCCCTTCCTTCGTTGCCTTGCGTTAAAATCTGCAGGGTTTCACCTTTAACAGCTCAAGCGTTGCAACTTGGAAGGGACTTCGACTCCCAGCCGCCGCGCCGACGGTGGGATTCTGGGAATTGAAGTCCACCCCTTACCCCCATCTTTTGAACGTTAAGAAACACGGGTTTAGGAAGCGGACGCCGCGTTCAACGCCGGTCGTAAGACGAGACAATGCAAGGAGAGAGAAATTGGCCCTAAAATGTATAGGGAGATGCCTCGTCTCCCAATTGTATTCCTTTATTCTTTCTTGCTGGGCGAAGACGGGGGTGTGTGTAGGTGTCAGGATTGAGTTCACACACACACACACACACACACACACACACACACACAGGAAAAAACCCCAATTCCTGGAAATTCTGCAAAGAAAATTTAAAAAAGGATTTATAATAATAATAATAATTTTAATTTATAACCCGCTCTCTCTCCCCGAAGGGACTCGAGGCGGGGCGCCGATGCCCCTTTTCCTTGGCAAAAACTCCCCGGCAGGAATTTCAAAGGTGGCAGAGCTCAAACCCAAGCCATGCCAGGCTGGCCGTCCCACGGGAAAAAGCTGGCTCTTGGGCACCGGAGAACCACGGGCAAAGACGGGTTGTTGGGTGGGTGGGTGGGAGAGAAACCCCCCAATTGGCCATCGGGGTTCCAGCTCTGGGCCTGTTCTTTTTTTGCAATTGTGCCAACCTGCGTGGCGTCGATGTGCCAGCCTTGGGTTGGTTTTTCTCCGCCCCCCACCCTGCCCTGAACGGAACGCCTTGTGCCCAGAAGCCCACAATCTCACGGGATTAAATTTGGGTTTGGGGGTGGGGGGTGGGAAACAGCCAAGGACGGGCTGGGCACGCAACGCCGGAGGCTGCCAGGGCGGTGGGAAAAGAGTGGGACACCTCGGAAGCGGCTAGTCTCAACGTCTAAAGACGCCTCGGATGAAACGTTTTTCCCCTTCTGCTTTTTTGGTGCGGTGCCCAGCGCGGGGCTGAGCTGGCATAGCTGGGGGTGTTAACCCGGTGAGATGCCACACCTCAACCTTCGGTCAGAGTGCCCTGGCTTCCCCACCACGCCCGGCACCTTCGCCTGCCCACCCCTGGCTCAGCCGGTCGAGCCGGCTCGGCAGAGAACATAGGGGTGGCTGGTTCCTGCCCCCACCTACCCACCCACCCCTCTTCCCCCCCTGTCCTGGCGAAGGCAAACAGGCCTCCTGGCGGGCACCCAAATGCCAGGGAGTGGCCACCGCCCAGACCTAGCTGGCTCCCCCTCCCCCTCTGGGCGAGAGACAGCATGCATTTCTCCTCCTTCCTGCTCTTCTGCCCCCCATCTCTTTCTCCCTGCATCCTCACCCTGGGCAAAGGGTGGCAAGAGAAGACAGGTGAGCCAGCGAACGTGGGGGGCACTCCATCTTTTTTGGCCCCCGAGCCGAGCCGTCCTGCATCGTTTGCCGCGGTGCGAAGAGTGCCTCTGAGCATGGGCGAAGGGCGCGAGAGCGGTGGGATGAGCCGGGCTGCAGGTCTACCAAGCGGGCAGCGTGGCTGCTTTCTGTCCTTCTCTGCCAGCCTTTTCTGTCTTGATTTATATATTCTGTGAATGTAGCTTCGAAATTTGGAAAGGGTTGGAGATTGAAGGCGGGCAAAAAGAAGGAAGGAAGGAGGGAGAGAGGGAGGGAGGGAGGAAAGAAGGAGGGAGGGAAAAAAGTGGATTCTCAACAGGTTTCACCTCTTCGGGATCTGTTTGGCGGTGATCCTCTTGAGACTTGGCCTCGTCCATGAATCAGTGCTAACTCAAAGAGGACTAGATTTCATGGTTTGCTGTTTTAATGGGTTTTTAATGGTCAGCTGTGAGTTGAATGGGAGTGGAAGCCCACCCCTCTTAAACCAGGCAAACTGGGGGATTCTGGGAGTGGAAGCCCTCCCCTCTTAAACCAGGCAAACTGGGGGATTCTGGGAGTGGAATCCCACTCCTCTTAAAGCAGGCAAACTGGGGGATTCTGGGAGTGGAAGCCCACCCCTCTTAAAGCAGGCTGGCTGGGGGATTCTGGGAGTGGAAGCCCTCCCCTCTTAAAGCATGCAAACTGGGGGATTCGGGGAGTGGAAGCCCACCCCTCTCAAAGTTTCGGCAGAGTAACCCTCCTAATATGACACCCTCCTACCTATTGTTCTACTCGCGGTGCCCAGCCTGGCAGGTCAGATCCTGGCTGCAGCTGGGCAGAGACCATCCTGTCGAAGCCCCGAGAACTCTCTCTCCCATCTTCCCCAGCCCTTTTCGAGGGGAAGAGAGGGAACTACATCTAGTGCGTCAACCAGGGCCGCCTCCTACGTCTCTGCCCTCTTCACCCAGCGGAGGTTCAAAGCCGATTCTCCCCCCCCCCTCCTGCCCCTCCGAGACACCCAAGGTACAGCGGGCTGGCAGGCGGCATCGGAGTTATCTTTCCTAGGAAATCTACTCGGTTGAGTAGCTATCAAGCCCCTTGATCTGCGCCGCGTAACCTCTGGCGAACCCTCTTCCTCCTGTGTGGAGGTGCAGCGCACATATCCCCCTTCGCCCTCCCACCCCTTCTGAGTGGCAAGGCCAGGATCCAGCCCTCGTTGTTCTGCCAGCCGAGAGAGGCAGAGAACCCAAGCGGAAGAGAAGCGGATTCTAATTTTTTTGAGCACAAGTTGGCAAATTCCAGCAGACTCCCGTCTGCTTGAAAGCCTGCATAGGTCTCTGTCTTACAACCACAGGCGGGTCCCCGAATCTCTGTCGCTGAGCTGAGAAAGGCTGCGGGGTTTCCTGCCTGCCTCAGCAAGGGGGTTGGACTAGAAGACCTCCAAGGTCCCTTCCAACTCTTGTTGTTCTGGTCTTGTCCGAGCGCTTCTTGGAAACCACCAGTGACAGGGAGAAGGAGGGAGGGAGGGAGGGAGGGAGGATGGGAGGGAGGGAGGGAGGGAGGAAAATAGTGTTATTTTCCTCCCTTGGGGCCTTGGAGGTCGTCTAGTCCAACCCCCTGCCCAGGCAGGAGACCCTAGACCATTTCAGACAAATGGCTGCCCAGTCTCTTCTTTAAAAAACCCAGTGATGGAAAAGGAAGGAAGGAAGGAAGGAAGGAAGGAAGGAAGGAAGGAAGGAAGGAAGGAAGGAAAAAAAATAGCAGGTTAACATAGCTGGAAGGGACCTTGGAGGTCTTCTAGTCCCTTCTCAAGCAGGAAATCCTATTCCATTTCAGAAAAATGGCTTTCCAGTCTCTTCTTTAAAAAACCCAGTGTTGGAAAAGGAAGGAAGGAAGGAAGGAAGGAAGGAAGGAAGGAAGGAAGGAAGGGAGGGAAAAAAATAGCAGGTTAACATAGCTGGAAGGGACCTTGGAGGTCTTCTAGTCCACTTACACACGATGGTTGCAGCATCCCCTTGGTTGCGTGATCCAAATATCAAAGGCTTGGCAACGGCCTCGCATTTACGACAATTTCCTTGGGCGTGAAACGAAAAGATTGCCCAATCTTTCCCTGAAAACGTCCAGCGAGGGAGCACCCATAACTTCTGGTGGCAAGTTGTTCCACTGGTTAATTGTCCTCGCTGTCAGGAGGCCGTCCGTCCTTACCAACTCTTCTGGTATTCCTAGTCCACTGCCCCACTGATTCCATTGCCTCTTTTGTCGTTCCCCCCCCCCCATACAGGTGAGGCAATGGGGAGCCCAGAAGATGACCTGATCGGCATACCCTTCCCAGAACACAGCAGCGAATTACTGGGTCGCCTGAACGAGCAACGTCGGCGTGGGGTGCTGTGCGACGTCACCTTACGGGCCCAGGGCTCCGAGTATAAGAGTCACCGGGCGGTGTTGGCAGCCTGCAGCCGCTACTTCCAAAGGCTCTTCGCCGGCCCCAGCATGGCCGTGTGCGAGCTGGATTTCGTGGGGGCGGACGCCTTGGGGGCCCTGCTGGACTTCGCCTACACCGCCACCCTGACCATCAGCACGGGCAGCCTCTGCGAGGTGCTGCGCGCCGCCCGGATCCTGGAGATACCATGCGTCATCGCGGCGTGCGTGGAGATCCTGCAAGGGAACGGCCTGGAGGCCCCCGTGCCGGATGACGCTGCTCGGGAACGCGCCCGGCGTTACCTGGAAGCTTTCAGCACGCTGCCCAACATGGAAGGCGACCTGCCCGAGCCCCCCGCGTGTCCAGCTCCCCGCCGTAGCAAGAAAACACGCAAGTTCTTGCAAGCCAGAGGTTTGCGGATAAACAACCACATGATGGAGATTTCTCCTTCGTTGTCGCCATCCTCGACGGGGACTCAGGAGCGCCCCAGTCCACCCAGTCAGACATCGCCTGCCCCAGTGTTGGACCACCCCCGTGAGGAGGACGAGGAGGTGATGGCCCCCTCTCGTACCTTCCCCTTCCCGTACGGTCTCTCCCCAGAAGATCTGGGTTCAGACGACGAGCCCACGGAGCAGGACATCCTATCCTACATGCGTCGGATAAACCAGGAGGGGCTGTCGGTGGGTCTCGATCCCCCAGACAAGCTGGTACGCAAACGGCGCTCGCAGATGCCCCAGGAGTGCCCAGTCTGTCACAAGATCATCCATGGGGCAGGCAAGCTACCTCGTCACATGCGAACCCACACTGGGGAGAAGCCATTCGCCTGTGACGTGTGTGGCGTTCGTTTTACCAGGTAAGTGTAGGTTCTTGACTCAGAAGGAGATGTTGGATCGCAGACCGCTCCCCAAATTAATCCCAGTATTAAGAGGCTGGGTATCAAGTATTGGTTTTGGAGAGACAAAAGATTCCCCACTCATGGATAATTTTGGGATGGAGCAAGGAAGAAAGGGAGGGGAGAGGGAGAAGGGAGGGAGGGGAAAGAGGGAAATGGAAAGAGGGAGAAAGGAAAGAGGGAAGGAGGAAAGGAGAGAGAGGCAAGAAAAATAGTAAAATAGGGGAAAGGTCACAACAAATGTTTCACTTAGCAACATAAATTTTAGGCTCAATTGTAGTCATAACTTGAAGCTTACCTGTAATTGCACCTCCTTGCTCACTCCATTTTCCTGGCTTCCCTTCCATCATTCTGAGGGCTGAGCTGAGTGTCAAACCCCGAGCAATGCCCCCTCCCTCAATTTACACCTGTGTTCCTCATCTCTTCTTTCCCCAGGAACGACAAACTCAAGATCCACATGCGCAAACACACCGGCGAGCGCCCCTATTCGTGTCCCCACTGCACGGCTCGCTTCCTGCACAGCTACGATCTGAAAAACCACCTTCACTTGCACACGGGCGCCCGTCCCTATGAGTGCTGCCTTTGCCACAAAGCCTTCGCCAAGGAGGACCATCTCCAGCGCCACCTGAAAGGCCAGAACTGCCTGGAAGTCCGGACCAGGCGCCGGCGGAGGGGTCCCGATCCGGAGACCGATTCCCCTTCCGGCATCGCCTTGTCCTCCGCTCAACTTGGCTTGACCAACGGGCGCGTGGAGGAGCTACACAACTACTGGCCTGCTGGGGCGGAGGCCAGGTCGCCCGCCCCCAGAGAGGAAGAGGAGGAGGAAGAGGAAGAAGGGGCCGTAGACGGGGCGCAGCAGGATGGCCCAACGGCAGCTGTCCAAACGGCGTAACTTCCTCGGGCGTCCCATCGCCGCAAAACTCGTTTGTGCACTATCTCTATTCATCCGCTCGACTAGACCATTGGTGGCGGGATGATATAGCATTCCTCGGACATTTTCATGGAGATGCACCAAATGCACTAGGACCCTCCCCCACCTTCCCCACTCTCCTAATTCCATGCCTTAAGCAGCCTCTAAAGCCAAGGGGAGTGGGGTCAAGTGGACAGGGGGTGGACGGTGGGCATCAAGGGCCAATCGGTGCATGTTTGCTCAGGGTGTCTCAAATAAGCATATATATGCAGGGAGGGAAGTTTAGTCGGATTTTTGCTTCCCCGGCCGATGAAAAATGAATAGGTTGTGGGGCAGGGAGGAGCAGCACTCAGGGGGGGGGGGCTATTTGGGGTGGGTGGGGGGGAATTGCTTCATATGAGGAAGGAGGAAAAGAGTGAGAATGGGGGCGATTTCTTCTTTCCCGTCTCTGTTAAGCATATCGTTTTAGGATCAAGAAGGGAGAGGAGAGACAAAGCAGATTCCTTTTCCTCCTCAGGGTGCAGGAATTAAATTCTAAACAAATTTTCTCGCTCGGAGGGCCCGGAATCCACTCGGATGACATGGCTCAACTGCTTTATTTTGGGTCTCCCCCTCCACATTTCAGGAAGTTAAAAAGAATACAATATCCTTTCCCCCCCCCACACACACATATCAGATCATCCCGAATGGGTTCTCTGCAGAGCCCAATTACAGGTCCCATCATCCACAGACTTGCTGAATAGGGGAGGTAGGAGCAGTATCCTTGTTTCCCTCCCCCCCCCCCGCCCCCCGGGCATCTTGCAGATAGTCCTTGACTTATAGGAATTCATTTAGCGACTGTTCAAAGTTACAGCCGCATTGGGGGGGGGAAAAGACTTTTTTTTCAGACCGTGTTGGTTTCAAAATTCAGGTGCTTGGTTCATACTTACGCCGGTCGCAGTGGCCTGGGTGGGCGGTGTCACATGATCCCCCTTTTGCGACGGTCGGACGAGTAAAATCACGGGGGGAAGACAGCTTCGCTTAACAAGTCTGCTGCGAACTTAGCAACTGCAGTGATTCACTTAACAAGAACGGTCGTAAAACGGGGCGAAAGCTCCCTTAAACATCTGTCTCGCTTAGCGGCAGGCATTATGGTCGCACGTCAAGGACTATCTGTGTCCCTCAAGCTTGGGCCAGGCGTGCTGCATCCAGCTAGGCGTGCGGACTCAGCCCAGAGACTTCACGCCGTGTATACGGTCGGGAGATTCCTGCCCAATCCCGGCAATCCAGTTTGGCAAATGGGATTCCTTCGATCCCCATTTGGACCAATCTCTGCACAGCTTTCTTTGTGACATTCCTAGCTTGAGCTTGGCTGCCCCCTGGTGGCGGTCTTGCATGGTGCAGAGGCCTGCTCTCTGCACACCACTCACTCCTGTGTTGCGCCCCCCGCCCAGCTTGTTGCAAAAAACGATTAGCATCTAAATACGGGAAGAGGGGGAAGCTTCTCCCTATAATCCCATCATCTCCCCCACTGCTCAAACCTTCCCCCCACTCCTCCTCAACCAAAGGTACCCCAAGGCTGTTTGCACAACCCAAGTAATTTGTTTTAATTCTTTCTTTTTTTTAAAAAGAAATTTTGCATCCTTTCCCCTTGGATTTCCTGACTCGATTGCACTAAGGCAGGGGTGGGCAAACTTTGCAACTTTAAGTCTGAAGGACTTCAGCTCCCAGAATTCTCCAGCCAGCTTTGTTATTTTTCTTCTTCATTGGTATTGCGCTAGACTGGGCTTTTATAATTCTGGGAGCTGAAGTCCTTCAGACTTAAAGTTGCAAAGTTTGCCCAGCCCTGCACTAAGGTATGCCTTCAACCGTGGGAAGATTCTCACGCTGTCTTTTTTTGCACACTTTTCTCTTTTATTTTTTTTTGCATTTTTCCTGGAGACCGAGAGATTAAAATTAGGGAGGGGGGCGTGCGAGTGTTGTGTATATGTGTGTGTGTGTGTGTAAAAACCATCGGAAGCTCCCACCCTCCAGAAGTATTTGCTGAGAGTTAATCTGTATTTAAGAGAGATAATATATTTCGTCCCCCTCTGTTTTCCTCCCCCCCCTCCAATCTCCCCTACCCGCTCCACCTTCCAGGAAAAAGAGGGAATAACTGAATTTTCCTTAGCCTTAAAAAGTGCCTTTGTGTTTAAACTTGAACTCGCTACTTGAAACCAAGAAAGGAGGAAGAGAGAGAGAGAGAGAGAGAGAGAGAGAGAGAGAAAGCAGGTTGCCGATTATGTTATGCAATGGTTCCTGTCTTATTTCTTCGGTTATTCCCCTTTGGAAGATTTTTTTATGGTCTGTTGAGTGAAACTCACCAGTGTCCTACCTGGCAGGGCTAGCGCTAGTCGAAGGACTGGGAGGGGGGAGCGGGGGGGAGAAGCCTGTTTGGGAAAAGGGGGCCGATCCTGCTTCGGTTTTGTTTTATTTTTTTAAAACTATTGTTATTGTTTGTATGTGTGCTGGAATTCAAGGGGATTTTTTTTTTTTTTTGGTGTGTACCGAGGGCTTGATAATAAAATGGACAGCAGGGAAACCTTGTCGCCCGCGCTTGTGTGTCGGTGTGTCTTCGGCTCACTTTTTGCACGGGCACGTCCGGATCGCAACTTTCAAGGAAATTGTTGGTTTGCAAAAAGAAACAAGAGAGGCACGGGGAATGTGGAGCTGTGCTTGGGACAACTCTCCTAGATTTCTACCGTAAGGTCCAACTTCCCTTGAGTTCTAGATTTCTACCGTAAGGTCCCACTCTACCTGAGTTCTAGATTTCTACCGTAAGGTCCAACTTCCCTTGAGTTCTAGATTTGTACCGTAAGGTCTCACTCTACCTGAGTTCTAGATTTCTACCATAAGGTCTAACTCTCTGAGTTCTAGATTTCTACCGTAAGGTCCATCTCTCTCTGAGTTCTAGATTTCTACCGTAAGGTCCAATTCTCCCTGAGTTCTAGATTTCTACCGTAAGGTCCAATTCTCCCTGAGTTCTAAATTTCTACCGTAAGGTCCAACTTCCCTTGAGTTCTAGATTTCTACCGTAAGGTCCCACTCTACCTGAGTTCTAGATTTCTACCGTAAGGTCCCACTCTACCTGAGTTCTAGATTTCTTCAATAAGGTCTCACTCTACCTGAGTTCTAGATTTCCACCATAAGGTCTAACTCTCTGAGTTCTAGATTTCTACTGTGTCCAACTCTCTTGAGTTCTAGATTTCTATCATAAGGTCCAATTCTCCCTGTTCTAGATTTCTACCGTAAGGTCCAATTCTCCCTGAGTTCTAGATTTCTACCGTAAGGTCCCACTCTCCCTGAGTTCTAGATTTCTACCGTAAGGTCCCACTCTCCCTGAGTTCTAGATTTCTACTGTAAGGTCCCACTCTCCCTGAGTTCTAGATTTCCATCGTAAGGTCCCACTCTCCCTGAGTTCTAGATTTCTACCATAAGGTCCTTGCAACTACTGGTTTGGCAAACCAGATGTAAAATTAGTCTCCGGTTCGCCGGAACCAATCCGAACCAGCTGGATTCCATTCCTGACCCTACGGTCCAACTTATAGAGCCGTCACCTCTGAACTCTTAAAACGAGTTGGGGGCTAGTAAGTACCAAAGAATGGGAGACCACCAAGAAATCTTAATGCTGTAAAACAGATCCAAAAGTTGTTTTTTTTCCTCCTCCAGCGACATTTTTTGCCAAAAATCTGAATTCTAAAAGATCTTCGGAGATCCGCAAGAACCCAAAGAAGATTTTGGGAAGCGAGAACAATTCTATATTTTGCCTCGTTGAATCGCTCTGTTCAAATGCGGCTGGGTGGATTGATCTCCCCTTGACGCAGACGAGGAGATCGGTCGACGGACCTATAAGTCATTTTTTGGGGATTCTCCTTCCCACTTTATCCGAGGGAAGTTTGCGGTCAGTTTTGACCTCTTCTAATTCCTCGCCGCTGCTCATCTCGGCCTTGTTTTGGTAACTGAAGTCGAGATGGCTGAAAAGGAGAAAAAGAAACAAATTCTCGTGCATCTTTATTTTATATTTTACTAGCCGATAACCCTGCGTTACCCAGATATTTATTTATAGCAGTGGAAAAATGTCCGGACGAAATATAATTTCTAAGGTTAGATTTTCCCCCTTACTAGAGGGAGCCCCCTTGTGGAGGGCTGTGAAACCGTTACCATGGCAACTCCACTGCGCTGCACAGTGGAAGCCGTTTTACGGCAGTAGACGTCATTTTAAGGCACAACAGGCTGCATCTTAACAGAACCAATTTCATTGTAATTTTAGTACAATGACAATAAAGATTATTATTATTAACACACACCCCGAGGGGTGTTAGGGGTGTCTTGCCCACACAGTATTTGTTTCCAGCGATTAAGTCATCTGTGTACCATGAATGGTGGCTTAATCCTGGAAAGAATGGGTTGGTTTGACCCATTAGAACAGTGGGGGTCTCCAAACCTAACAAGCTTAAGACTTGTGGACTTCAACTCCCAGAATTCCCCAGTCAGCATCGCTTTATGATTTATGGACTTCAACTCCCAGAATTCCCCAACCAGCATGGCTGACTGTAGAATTCTGGGAGTTGAACTCCAGAAGTCTTAAGCTTGTTAAGTTTGGAGACCCTACTTTTCTAATGGGTCGAACCAAGCCATCCTTCAACTAATGACCCACGATTCAACCCTTGATTCAGCCATGATTAAACCCCGATTCAGCCAACTGTGTCACAACACAATGTGGAAACCCCACCTATGGTAGCTTGGCTGCGCTACCTGCAGTGCGGGCCACTCTGTTGAAAAACGGTAGGGATCTATTGTGGGGAAGGGCTGACGGGGGAGAGGGGCGTTTACTCCTCACCTTGCCTCCGAACTCGACGTACTGCTCTCGTCGTCTGAACTGGGGGATGACTCTTCCTCGTTTTCACTACCTTCCTCTTCCTCCTCCTCCTCCTCTTCCTCCTCTTTCAATTGGGCCAGGATTTTCCTCGCCAGCTGTGCGGGCAACGCGCGGCAGCCGCCTTCTCCTCTCACCGCCCGCATGATCCTTGTCTTCAGCAACCGGCGCTGCCTCTGGCGTTTCTCATCGGGGACGCCGCGCAGTGCATGGACCGCGTTCGTCCAGAGCACCATCGCTTCCTCGTCGCTCGAATCTCTGACGGAGGGTTTTAAAAAGAAAGTGGGCTTAGAGCGCCTCCTTTGCTCGAGGGGTCCCTGGCGTGAGATGCTCTCCCAGCTGAGCGGTCTTCTTGCAGGCGTTTCGTGACCCAAGTAGGGAACATCATCAGGGAGAGAAGGGAATGGGTTTGCTGGGAAGAGGAGGAGGAGGAGGAGGAGGAGGAGGAGGAGGAGGAGGAGGAGGAGGAAGAGGAGTGGGAGGAAGAGAAGGAAGGAAAAGAGGAGGAGGGAGAAAAGAAGAAGAGGGAGGAGAATGAGGAAGAGAATGAGGAAGAGGAGGAGGAGGAGGAGGAGGAGGAGGAGGAAGGAAAAGAGGAGGAGGGGGAAAAGAAGAAGGGAGGAGGAGAATGAGGAAGAGAATGAGGAGGAGGAGGAGGAGAAAAAGTGGGAGGAGGAGGAGGAGGAAGGAAAAGAGGAGGAGGGGGAAAAGAAGAAGAGGGAGGAGGAGAATGAGGAAGAGAATGAGGAGGAGGAGGAGGAGGAAGGAAAAGGAGGAGGGGGAAAAGAAGAAGAGGGAGGAGGAGAATGAGGAAGAGAATGAGGTGGAGGAGGAAGGAAGGAAAAGGAGGAGGGGGAAAAGAAGAAGAGGGAGGAGGAGAATGAGGAAGAGAATGAGGAGGAGGAAGGAAGGAAAAGGAGGAGGGGGAAAAGAAGAGGGAGGAGGAGAATGAGGAAGAGAATGAGGAGGAGGAGAAGGAGGAGGAGGAGGAGGAGGAGGAAGAGGAGTGGGAGGAGGAGGAGGAGGAAGGAAAAGAGGAGGAGGGGGAAAAGAAGAAGGGGGAGGAGGAGAAGAAGGAGGAGGAGGAGAAGAAGGAGGAGAAGAAGGAGGAGGAGGAGAGGAGGAGAGAAGAGGAAGAGAAGGAGCCCGACTCACTTAACAATGGCCACGAGCTGCAGGCACTTACATCTCCTCGTCTATGTCGCCCTGGTAGGTGAGGGGGGCCATACAGATGGAGCAGGTGTTGTTGAGGATCCTGTAGCATTCGGGGCAGTAGATCCCTACAAAGGATTTTAAAAAATCAACACGATTCCATCTATTCCCCCCTTCGCCCTTCGTCCTCCCTTTGCTCATTTCCAAACCTCGGCACGCCGGGGTAATGCACGTCACAAAGTCCTCGCTTTCCGCCCCCCTCTGGATCTTCCCGCAGCCCATGCAGTACGAATCGTGGATGCCCAACATCTTCACCAACCAACGGCACAAGCGGAACCTGTGGCAGGGCGCAGACGGGGGGGTGTTTGCGGGAAAGCGTGCGGAAGATTGGCACGCAAGGACAAAAGAGCAGCGGGAGAATCTCGTACGACTTTTCTGTGAGTTTTCTCACCGGGTCGTGATTTGCGGGCCAGTGACCGCTTCCTCCACTACTGTGAGTCTCGCCGTTTTGCCGTCCGGGCAGCAAATTTGTCATATATTATTTTTTAAAAACACTTTGGTGCAGCTAATCCTCGATTTGCGACCGTTCATTTAGTGACCGTTCGGAGTTACAACAACACAGGGGGAAAGGACGTAGGACCATTTTTCACACTTAACGCCCGTTGCAGCTTCCCCAGGGTTGCGTGATTTACATTCAGGCGCTTGGCCCCGATTCGTATTTATGACGGTCACAGCATCCTGGGGGGGGGGAGGTCTGACAAACCAAGTCAACGGGGAAACCCAGATTCACTTAACGACCGAGTTACTAACTTTCCCAACTGCAGGGATTCGTTTAAGGAACGTGGCAAAAAAAGTCGTAAAGTGGGGCAGGACTCCCTTAATTGTCTCCCTTGACAACATAAATCTTGGGCTTGGATTGTGGTCGTAAGTTGAGGATGGCCTGTGTCTGAAATTTCGAGCCCCCTCCCCCATCTCGCTCACAAAGCTTTGGATGACGTAGTTCAAATATTTGTTCGTTCGTCCATTCGTTTTACAAAATTGTATTTCTATATTAACTGCCCTGGAAATGCCTTAAAGGTAAACGTAACATTCCCCTCGCACATCTGTGCCAGTCGTTCCCAACTCCAGGGGGCGGTGCTCATCTCCGTTTCAAAGCCGAAGAGCCAGCGCTGTCCGAAGACGTCTCCGTGGTCATGTGGCCGGCATGACTCAACGCCGAAGGCGCCCGGAACGCTGTTCCCTTCCCACCAAAGGTGGCTCCTGTTTTTCTACTTGCATTTTTTAACGTGCTTTCGAACGGCTAAGTTGGCAGAAGCCGGGACGAGTCACGGGAGCTCCCTCCGTTATGCGGCGCTGGGGATTCGAACCGCCGAACTGCCGACCTTTCGGATCGACAAGCTCAGCGTCTCAGCCACCCTAGTTTCCTTCCTTCGAAATCACTTACTTTGACGCAAAGATGAGTAAAATATTTCGGTGTCCTGCATCCGCCGAGTTTTGCCGTACGGCCCTCAGCACGGCGCTCATCAGGTTGGTCCGTCGAGTCAAAATCGTATTGTACAGGTAGCAGACCCGTTCCTAAATTGGAGGGTGTGTGTGTGTGAAGTTTTATTTCCTTTCAATTGCCGCCTGCCAACATAAAACCCGATGCCAATCTTGGTTGAAACAATTTGCACCTCGCCGCAAAAGAATCACCGGCGACTTTAATTAAAGTTTAGGGTTAGGGTTAAAATTTTCTTTAGTTTACACATACACACACACACACACACCTTCCTGATTGCGAGGTAGGCCACAGGAGGAGGGGAAACATGGAGGAAACTCACCCTTTCCCGCGAGGGGTAATACCACGCGCAGAGGACTCGCCGCAAGCGTTGTATGTAGGTACCGAAGATGGCGCTGAATAAACAGACGCCGTACATGAGACCTGCGGAAGAAGCATGAAAAAGACAGGTGAACCCGCCTTCTCTGCCTCAAGCGGGAGGTTGGGATAGACGACCTCTAAGGGCCCTTCCAACTTGGCAATTTTGTGGTTGTCATTATGGCCCCGGGGAAACAAGCTTGGGTTGGGACAGAGTTGGACGCAAAAGAGGGAAATTTGGCTAAACGTTAGGAGAAATATCTTAAATAGTTTGGTCAAACGTTTAAGGACGGAGTAAAAATGGCTGTGGATTTTTTTCCTCGCACTTGCGACCATCCCATCATAATTCCGACAACCGAAAACTGTATTGACAAGGATTGCAGCATCCCAACGACGGCCTGGTTCACTTAACAACCATGTCAAAAGAAGAAGCTTTTACAATCAAGGGCCGCTTGCTGGACGACGGGGCAAAACCAGGTCCCAAACGCAGTCGTAAGTCAAAGACGCCCTTTTGCAACCATTTTGCAGGTTCCCACACCTTCAACTCAATCTTCTTGGCTCCCCCAAGAATGCTCCGGAGGGCGGGATGGATACACACACACCCCACACACACTGAGGATGATGGATTACAGTGTCTCTTTCGATGCCTGGCTGCTACTTTATTTATTTATTCGAATTTATACCCCGCACCTTCTCCTAAAAAAGGACCCAGGGCGGCTCACAGGAAAATTTAAAAAGCAATACAAATATACAAAAATACCATTTTTTAAAAAAACTATTAAACCCATACCCTGTGCTAAAATAGTGTAAAATCCCCCTAATTAAAATCTAGCTAATAATAGTCAGGAACGGGAGGTTATGCTAGGCCGGCTTGTTGGAATAGGTGTGTTTTAAGACGCTGGCAGAAAAGGCGGAGGTCTGAGATGGTGCGTAGTTCGGGGGAGTAGGTCGTTCCAGAGGGCATGGCCCGCCACAGAGAAGGCTCTTCCCCTGGGTGTCGCCAACCGGCATTGCCCGGCCGACGGCACCCGGAGAAGGCCCTCTCTGTGGGAGCGGAGCGGTCGAAGGGATATATGGGGCAGGAGGCGGTCGCGTATATAACTAGGTCCCGAGCCATGGAGCGCTTTGAAGATGGTCGTCAAGACCTTGAAGCGCTACGTCTTACGAAAGTCGCACCGCTTCCGTTCAAGTGGCCGCCGAGGAGGGTTTTAAACGCAGGGAAATTGTGTCGCTGGAGTGTAGGTAGGCCGTTTGTCATTTAAAGTACTTTATGGCTCTCCAAAGGGAGATTTTTCCTTCCTCGAATTCAAACGCCGCGACCGCATTAAGAGTTTTCTGCTTTTTAACGCCTGCCGCACGCAGATAAGGAAAATTTGCATGCAACCTCTTTGTGCTACCCGCTCCTCTCTTTCAAATCCATCCACGTCTGCACAAGATCCTTGACTTACGACCACAAGAGAGCCCGACATTTCAGGGGCCGAGCGAGAGACGCCGCTTCGGCGAGTTTCAACCCCCCCCCTCCCTCCTTTTTTTAATGACCTCCCTTGCCGCCGTTGTTCAGCGAATCACCGCAGCGGTTAAGTCAGCCCCCACGGGCGTACGACGAATCGGGTTTCGCCCGTCGACTTTGCTCGTCGGAAAGGGGTCTCCGGGACACTACAACCGTCATCAAGATGAACCGGTTGTCCAACATTTGAGTTTTGTGACCATGGGGATGCTGCAACGGTCGTATGTGTGAAAAATGATCATAAATCACTTTGTAATCCATGCGTTGTAACTTTGAATAGTCACTAAATGAACTGTCGTAAGTCGAGGACTACCGGCAAGCCCCCTCCTACAAAGTCTCTCGCTTTGAAAGCCATAACTGTCTACTTCTTTTTATCTTTTTAAAAAAAATTCTCCCACCAACTCATTTTTGGGGAGGAAACTGACGTGCCGGAAGATGATCCGGTCAGTTTCACTGAAGACCGGGAAGAAAATTCAGTGAAACTGGCAGGGTCCCTTCCTTGGTGAGCGGGAACTGAAGCAATGCCTGAAGTCCAGCTACCGATCACGAGGTAACCGTCATAGTCGGGCTCCGACGGGCGTAGGCGGCATTTTGGGGAAACCACGCTGATATTCCCTTCCTGGAGCACGTCGAAGGCGGAGACCATGTCGCGGTACAGTTCACTGGTGTAGCCGGAGCCATTCACGGTGATGGTGGTCGTCACTGGAGCTGCAGAGAACGAGGAGAAGGACGTACGCCCTCTATGGTTGACCTCTCTCTCTCTATTTTAGGGATCATAGAGCGCGGGGAGTTGAATAAGTTTTTTTCTTGGATTCACTTCCTTTCCCCTTTCCTTGTTCCTTCCTCCCTTCCTCTCTCCCCTTCTCTCATCTTGCCCCCTCCGTCCTTCTGTTCTTAGTTTCACTTTCGTTTCCCTTGCCCCTCCTTTCCTTCCTCCGCTTTCCCCTTTCCTCCCTACCTTTTCTCTCTCCCCTTCTCCCCTAATCTTTCCATTCTCCTTTCTAACTTTCACTCTCCTCCCCAATATCCCCTCTGCTTTCCTTTCACTTCCTTTTTATTCCTTTCTTATTTTCACTTTCACTTTCCTTCCTTTTTCCCTTTCATTCCCTTACTTTTCCTTTCCTCCTCCCTCTCCCCTTCCTTCCTTCCTACCTTCCTTACTTCCTTCCTCTTTCTTTCCCCCTTCCCTTCTTCCCCCTCTCCCTCTTTTCTTTCCAGTACAACGATCCTACCAGGTTAGGCCGAGTCGTGAAACTTCCCTTCCTCCCTCCAGCCCGTCCGCCTTACCTCTCGCCACGATCTCGCCCACCAGATGGTAGCGCACCAAGTCGAACAGCCAGTAGACCGAGAAGTCCGCCATGATGAGCAGGATCACCAGGATAAACTGGCGACAGATCCGGGCCAGGGCCAGGGCGTAGGCGATCTGCTCCTTGCGTGGCAACACCATGGAGGCTGCGGAAGAAGTCCTAGAGTCATCCTGGCTCTTTGCTAGATCAGGGGTGTGATTCACCTCCCCGCCGTTTGTGACATCCACACGCCTGAGGCTCAACCACTACCACAGCCACCACATACTGGGCCGGAGGTACTTGGTGCTTTCCTTCGGCGATAAGGGCAGCACGGACGGACGCTTGTTTTTCCTCCGGACGGCGTCCATTTCGAGGAAGGGTTTGGTGATGTAGATGTTGTCGAAACTGTCCTCGTGCAGGTAATGTTTCCGGTACAGGAGGGCCCTGGAGAAGAGAAGAATTCCTCATGGAGGAAAAGAGACCCACAAAAACCAGGTCAAATTTCCCTTTCCTTGAGCTCTGGGGTCCATCATCCCCAGAAGGACCCCTTCCTCACGTCCTGTAAAGCAGGGGTCCCCAACCTTTCGGACTTCAGGGGCCACTAAATTCATAATGTTACGCAAGGAGAGAAGCAACCTAAGGAGAAAATTCCTGACCGTGAGAATGATTAACCAGTGGAACGCCTTGCCACTAGAAGTGGTGGGTGCTCCATTCCCGGAGGTTTTCAAGACGAGACTGGACAGCCATTGTATCCGGATATCCGGACTGGGAGAGGGTTTCCTGCTTGAGGAGGGGGTTGGACTAGGAGAGCTCCAGGGTCCCTTCCAACGCTGTTATTCTGCCCCTCCTTGGCTCACCCGAGGTACATGTAGAGCATGACCAGAGTAGACATGTAGCCGAAAAGTCCCACCGCTTCTCGCGCCGGTTGAAGACGCTCGGACACTTCCTCCATGATGTCGAAGGCCACCTCCGAGAGCTTCTTGCTGGCGTTGACGCTCACCTCGTACTGGTGGATGGTGGTGATGTTGAACTCGAACTCGGCGCGCACGCGATTCAGCATGGCCACAACGGCTTGGAGCCGGCGAGAGAGAGAGAGAGAGATGGAGAGTTTGTAAAATCTCAAGAATGGTTCTGGAATCTTTTTTTTTTTATAAATCCCTTCCTTTCCAGGACCACCTGCCCTACCAGTGGGTGGGACCTGCAAGAAAGAGGGCGGGGACGCATAGAAAGGGGCAGGGCCAATCCTCTTTGGGAAGTGTTTCGTGGGCCGTTGCGAGAAGCGGGATATTGAGGCGGAAAAGAAGCTATTGAGGCTTACGTTCGGCAACTCTGCGACGCAGAAATGGTACGATATAATCCGGGATGATGCAGAAAACCAGAAGGACTGTGGAAGGGACGAGAATAAGGAATGAGGAGAGCATGGTTGGCATGGGGTGGCCAAGGCAGATCACCCAAGAACGGCCCGAATTCCCCGAAGCTTGGTTGTTTTCTTGCCGGTGTTTCGTTACCCAAACCAGGTCATGGTGTTAGCGCCGATGGCGTTACCTAGCTTGGTCACGAGATGTCTGCAAGAAAACTACCGCACTCCGAGAGCGCCAGCTCACTGTTTGCCAATCCGCAGAGGTACTTGAAGAGGAGGACGATGTGGCACAGGAAGGAGAGGAAAGGGATGGCCCGTTCACACTTGTCCTTGGCGCTGTCAAAGATGTGGACGCATTTCTGATACGGCCGGCCCATCTCATCGTTGCAAACGTCCCCCATGTGGAGAAGGAAGTACCAAACGTTGCGCATGCAGTGAGCTGCGAGAGACAAGAAGCGACAACGACGGGCAGCCTTCGACGTACGAACCCAAAATTGTTAAACGAGTCTGCCCCATTTTACGACTTCGCTTGCCACGGTTTTTAAGCGAGTCACTGCCTGTTGGGGCCCACCAGCAGCTGGTGGAGCTGGCAGCAGAGTCGGAGCGTGAGGAGGGTTGGGTAGGAACATGGGCCAGTCCTGGAGTCTGGGGAAGGCTCTGAGGAGGGCTCTGTGTCGGAGGCAGAGAGGGGGGCCGACTGTCAATCAGCTGCCTTCAGAGTCAGGCATCAGGGAGGCAGAAGAACAGCTGGAGCCTGTTCCCAGTGAGAGGTGCCAGATGAAGGCAGCAGCTAAAGAACAGGGGTCGACTTGGGAGGAAGACCACAGGTGGACGATGAATGGCCCCTCCCAGAGGGCATAAAAGAGGAGCGTCAGGGGAGTGGAGTTTGCAGGAGGCCATTAGTTTGCTCAAACAGCGCCACTGGTGGTCCTGCCAGATAATAAAGCATCATCTCGGCACATTAGGAATTTAATTAGATGATGGGGAGCAAACCTCGCTCCCGTCAGACCTGGCGGGCATGGTCCATGCTGGCTGGGGAAGATGGGGATTGTGGTCTCAAAGGAGCAGTGAAACGAATCACAGCTATTCGGAAAGGTTTGGGAAATCCCTTCTTTTTTAGCTTGGCAAAATCATCCCGCACTCACCGACATGTCGCACCGCATCCATGACAGAGCGGAAAAGTTTTCGGACACGGTCTCCAACCACTTTGGCTTTCCTGGCGATATCCTTGATTTTGTTTAAGGCATCTAGGCAGAAGTGGGGGTGGGGGGGGGGAGAACAGGAGCTGAGTATGCCTTCTGGGGACACCGCACTGTGCCCAGCCAAAAGCTTATTTATTTATTTATTTTATTTATTTTATTCAATTTATATCCCGCCCTTCTCCGAGAGGACCCAGGGCGGCGCACAGGAATTTAAAACAATATACAAAATAGTACCAAATATAATTTAAAAACCTATTAAATGACAAAAAACCTGCGCTAAAACCAGATTAAAATCCCCCATTTAAAACTGTCTAATATTTGTCCCAGCGGAGGCTATGTTAGGCCGGCTTGATGAAATAAGTGTGTTTTTAAACACCGGCGGAAGAGGCGGAGGTCGGTGATAGTGCGGAGTTCAGGGGGTAGGTCGTTCCAAAGGGCCGGGCCCGCCACAGAGAAGGCCCTTCCCCTGGGTGTCGCCAGCCGGCATTGTCCGGCCGACGGCACCCTGAGAAGGCCCTCTCTGTGGGAGCGTATCAGTCTAAGGGAGGTATGGGGCAGGAGACGGTCTCGCATATAACTAGGCCCCGAGCCATGGAGCGCTTTGAAGATGGTCGTCAAGACCTTCTGAACTCCAGATGATTCCTGGGAAATTAAAAAAACGTTTTTCCTGGCTATCTGCACATCAAACACACTATGTTTTCTGTAGTAGAGTTGATAGCTCCCAGGGATTCTGGCATGGAATGGAATTCTACATTCCATTTTATATTCTGTACCCTTTCTTCTTTATTTGTTCTGTATTCTTTTTCTACTCTATATTTTATTCTATTTTACATCCTATATTCTATTCTGCATTCTATATTCTATTCTGTATTCTACATTCTATTCTGAATTCCACGTTCTATTCTACATTCTATATTCTGCATTCTACATTCTATATTTTATTCTACATTCTACATTCTACTCTGCATTTTTCATTCTATATTCTATTCTACATTCCATATTCTATTCTGCATTCTATATATTCTATTCTACATTCTATATTCTATTCTGCATTCTATATTCTATTCTGTATTCTACATTCTATTCTGAATTCCACGTTCTATTCTACATTCTATATTCTGCATTCTACATTCTATATTTTATTCTACATTCTACATTCTACTCTGCATTTTTCATTCTATATTCTATTCTACATTCTATATTCTATTCTGCATTCCATATATTCTATTCTACATTCTATATTCTATTCTGCATTCTACATTTTATCTATTCCATTCTACATTCTAGTCTACGTTCTATTCTACATTCCATATTCTATTCTGCATTTTTCGTTCTATATTCTATTCTACATTCTGTTCTACATTGTACATTCCATATTCCATTCTACATTCTATATTCTATTTACATCCTACATTCTATATTCTATTCTGCATTCTATATATTCTATTCTACATTCCATATTCCGTTCTGCATTCTACATTCTACATTCTATTCTGCATTCCACATTCTATTCTGCATTCTATTCTGCATTCCACATTCTATTCCACATTGTTTATTCTATTCTACATTCCACGTGTCAGGGTTCCAAATACATGGAGACCAAATAGGACGCCTCCTCGTTCTATTCTGCGTTCCGCATTCTATGTATTCCCTTCGTTCAGCCGTGCAGGTTCCCTCAACTGATCAGAGGTTCGCGAGCTCGCTGCAGCATTTCCGCCGTCTGGTTGAGGGCCAGCTCGGCCCCACACGAGACGGTGTCGGCGCTCCTGATGAAGTTCCGGACAATGTTGGCAAAGGGTCCTTCCATCGCCATTCCGAACGCCAGGAGTATAAGGACCATCTTCCCCTCTTCTGTCAGAAGAGAGAAGAAATGAGCGACATGTTGCAGAGTTTCGAATCCATTTCTGGATTCACATTCCCCCCCTTGCAACCTTAAAACCATTTCAGGCCCCCTGAAATGTCTGGGGAACCCCACCTCCTATAATTCAACCCCCCAATTGTCTTATTCTGGAGAAACATTTCAGACTGCAAGGCGTCATGGTGACACCTTCGACCATCTTTCTACA
>CM077662.1:2954738-2969738 GCA_039707465.1 Rhabdophis nuchalis
ATTCATGCCTAAGGCAGGACTAGAATTCACCGTCTCCTGGTGATTGGTCTTCAAACTAGCTTTCATGCGTAAGACCGGACTAGAAGTCCCCGTCTCCTAGTGATTGGCTCAAAGTCACCCAGCTTGATTCTTAAATAAATGATGGCGACAGGCTTGTTTTAAGATGGATTTGCTGCACAGAGATTGATCCAAATCGCACGTCCTCTTTTATATATTGATTTTTCTTTTGAAACTGTACCTCTCTGGGCTAACGTCGGCTATAAATAGAGACGCGGTCAGAGAAAGACAGCCAGTGCTAAAAAAAGAATATTATGCCATGCGATATTTTTATGAGCTTCTTTCTTTAAGCCGCAAGGGCAGCATCGAACCACTAGAGGGCAGCATCTGTTTAATACTGTCTCTCTGTTTTAGGACATCGTTCCATGCTCAGCCACCAGAGGGCAGCATTTCCTCCCTTTTGAAAATAGCGCCTTTCTTTTTAAGCTTCCAATTGCCACTGTGGACTAGCGCCTTTTTCTGCCCCCCCCTCGGCAGGCCCCGTGGCAAATATCCGTCACAATCTCGGCGAAGTGGTGCGATCCATCAGCTGCACGGTGGAATTGCAGATTGAGAACTCCAAAAAAGCGTGGAAGGTTTCCTTGGCTCCGATGCGGAAGATCCTCAAAGACATGGTGGTGAGAATAACAGCCAGCGTTGAAGTCTTGCCAAGCGGCTAGTCCTCTGGAGGGGCAGTGTATTAAAACCCCCGGGATATTGCAAATTCAACGGAAAGAGTTTTAATGCCATCTCCCCTTGCTTGCTGCTCCCCTTTCACAATTGTTCAAAATGATGCACTAGATTAGATGATCAGGTGATCAGAGTGGGAAGGGACCTTGGAGGTCATCTAGTCCAACACACACACACACACACCCCATATAAAAGAATGAACATCTTGATTTTTGGCTCTTATCTGCCTGGCATGCTTGATGGGTCAAGAACAGTATACTAGAAAGAAAGAAAGAAAGAAAGAAAGAAAGAAAGAAAGAAAGAAAGAAAGAAAGAAAGAAAGAAAGAAAGAAAGAAAGAAAGAAAGAAAGAAAGAAAGAAATGTAGATAGATAGATAGATAGATAGATAGATAGATAGATAGATAGATAGATAGATAGATAGATAGATAGATAGATAGACAGACAGACAGACAGACAGACAGACGATAGATTAGATGGACAATAGAGATAGATTGATAGACAGACAGACAGGTAGATAAAAGATAATAGAGAGAAATGTGACAGAAATAGATAGATAGATAGATAGATAGATAGATAGATAGATAGATAGATAGATAGATAGATAGATAGATAGAAAGATAGATAGATAGATAGATAGATAGATAGATAGATAGATAGATAGATAGATAGATAGATAGATAGATAGATAGATAGATAGATAGAGAGAGGCCTCTTTGGCCGTACAAAGAGGCAACGCAAGAGCTTCCCAGTGTGGGTTTCTAGTCCTCATGAGGTTCCTCGAGGCCTTCCACGTTGGCCTTGATGGCATCTGTTTCCCCACGCAGAGAAGTGGGAAGACGTTGAGAAGCGAGTCCCGAGATATCTCGCGCTCCTTCACCGAGCTGAACAAGCAGGTGGCGAGCCGAGCCGGAATGGAGAGCCGAATGGCGCGCGAAGCCGAAGGGGGCGACTCGACGCAGGAAGTCTACGAGGCGAAGACGCGGATGCGCTGCAAAAGTAAGCCCCCCCCCCTCCCGAGAGTTGAAGCTCGAGATTTCACACCCGACAGCTGGCATCTCCAGGCGTTGGCCACTTGAAGGCGCGTGAGAACTACAACTCCCAGAATTCCTTAGCTGAGTCACCGTCTCCTGGTGATTGGCCCAGAGTCGCCCAATTGGCTTTCATAGCTAAGGTGAGACTAGAACTCCCATCTCCTGGTGATCGGCCCAAAGTCACCCAGCCGGCTTTCATGCCTAAGGCAGGACTAGAACTCCCAGTCTCCTGGGGATTGGACCAAAGTCACCTATCCATCTTTCATGCCTAAAATGGGACTAGAATTCACCATCTCCTGGGGATTGGCCCAAGGTCACCCAGCTGGCTTTCATAGGGACTAGAACTCCCAGTCTCCTGGTGATTGGCTCAAAGTCCCCCAGCTGGCTTTCATGCCTAAGATGGAACTAGAGTTAGTTTTCCAAACTTCCTGCGCTTGGAGAGGTTTGAACCCCCGAATCCTTGGGAAAAACGTGGGAATTCCTCGTTCCTCGCAGGCATCATCCAGCAGGCCATCAAGCGCTGCCAATCCTGGTTCCGCACCAAACACCAGTCTTGCATGCAGACGATCGCCGTGCCCCTGGTCAACCACTTGCTCTGCCTCCCCATGAAATTCAGCTTCCTTTGCCACCTGGCCAAAGGTGAGCAACTTCCCTGCCGCGAGAAAGCTTAACTTTGCCAGGAAAAAGACCCCTCGGGAATTCCGGCCTGGCTTTCTCCCCGCGGGGACATTGGAAACGGGCGGGGCGGGGCCCGCCAGCGGCCAGCAGAGTGAGGAAGGTTGGGGAGGAACCTGGGCCAGTCCTGGAGTCTGGGGGAGGCTCGGAGGAGGGCTCTGCATCGGAGGCAGAGAGGGGAGCCGACTGTCAAGCAGCTGCCTTGGGAGGAAGGCCAACAGGTGGATGATGAATGGCTCCTCCCAGAGGAAATAAAAGAGGAGCGAAAGGGGAGTGGAGCTTGCAGGAGACCATTCGTTCGCTTCATCGGTTCGGGACTCTCCGAGACTCCTGGCCAAGTTCGGCAGAGATCGGCCTGGCAGCTCTCCAAGCCAGATGAGGTCTGTGACCGTAAATCCTCCTTTGAAAGACTCAGCCAATGAATTCCCCTCCCTTCTCTCTCTCTCTCTCTCCGTCGCCCCTGCAGTGATGAACACATGGTGCCAGGACAAGATCCCTGTGGAGGGCAACTTTGGGCAAACGTACGACCGGGTGAACGGCTCGGTAGAGCACTTAAACGAAGATTTCACCGCCAGCATTGCTATCCAGGTCTGTCGGACAGATCAAGGTTTGCTTAACCCGGTCTGAGCAACTCGTATCTCATCCGGGGATGGGGGTGGGGGGTGGGAAAGGAAGGACAACATTCAGGAAGTCCTGGACTTACGACCGTCCGTTCCGTGACTGTTCAACGTTGCCACGGCACTGAAAAAAGGACCGCGATTCACACTTACGACTGTCAGCGTACCCCTGCGGTCACGCGATCAAAATCCAGACCGTGGACCGGCGCTGACTCTTATTTATGACGGTTGCAATGTCCCGGGGTCGTGCGATTCCTCTTTTGCGACCTTCCGACGAGTCGAGGGATTCACTTAAGGACGGTGCGACTGACTTAAGGGCAGCGATTCACTTAATGGCTCGCTTAAGAGGGCCATGTGGCTGGTTTCACGAAGGCAGCGATCCACCTAACAGCGGTGGCAAGCGAGGTCGTAAAACGGGTCAAAACTCATGTAGCCACTGTCTCGCTTAGCAAAGGGGAGTTTTGGGCGCGCTTGGGGTCGTAAGTCAAGGACTGCCCTCCCTCCGTTTCCTTCTCCCCCACCCCCCCAGGAGGAGCATCAGGAGATGCTGGTGGGGGCGAACCTGTCTTCCCACAAGCAGCTGGTGGACGAAGTCAACGCGCAGATGCAGGAGAGTGGGCAACATCTGGGCACGGCCCTCACCCTCCTGCGGGTCCTTCTCTCCTGCCTCTTCATCCTCGTCTTCGCCTCGTGAGTGGGGGTCCCTTTTAGAGGGGTGGGCTCTCTAGGGTAGGGGGGCTGTGGCCTGCACACCTCTCTCTCTCTCTCTCTCTTCTTTCTTTCTCTTCCTTCCTTCTCTCTTTCCTTCCTCCATCTTTCCTTCCCTTTTTCTTTCCCCCTTTCCTTCCTTCTTTCTTTTCTTTTTTTTCTTTCTTCCCTCTGTTTTCCCTCCCTTCCACCCTTCCTTCGTCCTTCCTTCCCTTTCTTTCTGTCATCCTTCCTTCCTTTTTCTTTCGTTTTCTTCCTTCCAACTTTTTCTTTCTTTCTTCCCTCCTTCCCTCCCTGTCTTCTTCCTTCTTCCATTTTTCCTCCATCCATCCCTCCCTTCCTTCCTTCCTTCCTTTTTTCTTTTTCCTTTCTTTCTCTTTCTTCCCTCCTTCCCTCCCTATCTTCCTCCTTCTTCCATCCTTCCTCCATCCATCCATCCATCCCTCCCTTCCTTCCTTTTTTCTTTTTCCTTTCTTTCTCTTTCTTCCCTCCTTCCCTCCCTGTCTTCCCTACTTACTTTCTCCATTCTTCGTCCATCCATCCTTCCTTCCCTTCCTTTTTTCTTTTTCCTTCTTTCTTTCTCTTTCTTCCCTCCTTCCCTCTGTCTTCCCTTCCTTCCTCATCTTTCCTCCACTCGTCCTTCCTTCCCTCCCTTCCTTTTCTTCCTTCCTTCCCTTTTTTCTCTTTCTTTCTTTCTCTTTCTTTCTTTCCTTTCTTTCTCTTTCTTCCCTCCTTCCCTCCGTCTTCTCTTCTTTCCTCCATCCATCCTTCCTTCCCTCCCTTTTTTCTCTTTCTTTCCTTCCTTCGTTCGTTCCTTCCTTCCTTTGTTCTTTCTTTCTCTCTCTCTCTCTCTCTCTCTCTCTCTCTCTCTCTCTCTCTTTCTTTCTTTCTTTTCTTTCTCCTTGCTGAGAAAACGTTTCCTCACCCTCCTCCTCCTCCTCTTTCCCAGGGCTTATTCCTACACCAACAAGTACAACGAAGACATCCGTTTTGATAACCTCTACATCTCCCGTTACTTCCGGCAGATCGACGCCAGGCGCCGCAAACAGGTGAGCAAAAAATAAGAGATATAAAACAAAGAAGGAAATATAAAACAAAAGAATGCAGCTGCCGGAGAGGCCGATGAGCTTCCCTCTTCATTGGCAGTCTACCTGTGGTAGACTGTGGCCTAGAGGTGGGGCTCTCGCCTCCCAATCAGGAGGTGGGGAGTTCGATCCTAGGCAGAGGCCGATGTTAGGGTCTCCTGCTTGGGCAGGGGGTTGGGCTAGATGACCTGCAAGGTCCCTTCCGACTCGGTTCATCTCTTCAACTGTATGCCAAGGAGCTGAGGAGCTGGGTCTTGCCCAGCGCTGTTCCATTGCAGCCTCCCACATTGGGGAAGCCGGCTGAGGCTGCTGGGTTTTGTAGTCCAGCCTCTTTTTCTCCACCCCCCCCCCCCCCAAATGTGCAGAAGAAACGAAGCCTCCTGCCCCTGCGCCGTGCGGAAGAGAGCAGGATCGTGGATCCCCTGCGCCTGGCCTTCCAGCCAGCGGAGACCAAGAGCGTGGTTAGTGCCAGCGGGCGCAGGGCAGGGAGGGGGGGGGGCACAGGGCAGCTGGGGGGAGCTGGGGGTGAGGGCAAAGGTCAACCTGAGAGTCCCCGAAAGCCAGAATCCAGAATTTCAGATCTGAGCTGACTGTTCATCCCCTTCCTTTCCTTCCTTCCTTCCTCTATCTATCTTCCTTCTTTCTGTTATCTTCTCTGTTATCGTCTTCCTCCTTCCTTCCCTTTCCTTCTTTCTTCCATCCTTTCCTTTCTCTTTTCCTTCTTTCTTTCCTCCTTCCTTCCTTCCCTTTCCTTTTTCTTTCCATCCTCTTTTCTCCTTCCCTTCTTCCCTCTCATTCCTCACTCACTCGCTGTTTTTCCCTTCTTCCTTTTACTTTTCTGTCCTTTCCTTTTTCTCGTTTCCTTTCCTTCCTTCTCTTTCTTTCCTCCCTTCTTTCCATTCTTTTCTTTTCTTCCTTCCTCAATCCTCCCTTTACTTATTCCTTTCTTCCTTTCAATCGTTCCTTCTATTCTTTCCTCCTTCCTTCCCTTTATTTTTTCTTTCCATCCTCTTTTCTTTCCCTTCTTCCCTCTCATTCCTCACTCACTCACTCACTGTTTTTCCCTTCTTTCCTTTTTTCTCATTTCCTTTCCTTCCTTCTCTTTCTTTCCATCCTTTTCTTTTCCTTCCTTCCTTCCTCAATCTCTCCCTCCCTTCGCTTTTTCCTTTCTCTCCTTCCTTTCACTCATTCCTTCTATGCTTTCCTCCTTCCTTCCTTCTTTCCAACCTTTTCTCTGTCTTGTCCTCCCTCCCGCCCCCTTTTCTTTCTTTCTTTCTTTCTTTCTTTCTTTCTTTTCTCCTTCTTTTCACTTATTCCTCCTATTTTCCTCTCGTTCCTAACTTCCTTCCTCAATCTCTCCCTCCCTTCGCTTTTTCCTTTCTCTCCTTCCTTTCACTTGTTCCTTCTATGCTTCCTTCCTTCCTTCCTTCCTTCTTTCCAACCTTTTCTCTGTCTTGTCCTCCCTCCCGCCCCCTTTTCTTTCTTTCTTTCTTTCTTTCTTTCTTTCTTTCTTTCTTTCTTTCTTTCTTTCTTTTCTCCTTCTTTTCACTTATTCCTTCTATTTTCCCCTCGTTCCTAACTTCCTTCCTCAATCTCTCCCTCCCTTCGCTTTTTCCTTTCTCTCCTTTCTATGCTTTCCTCCTTCCTTCCTTCCTTCCTTCCTTCCTTCTTTCCAACCTTTTCTCTTTCTCTTCCCTCCCGCCCCCTTTTCTTTCTTTCTTTCTTTCTTTCTTTCTTTCTTTCTTTCTTTCTTTCTTTTCTCCTTCTTTTCTCCTTCTTTTCACTTATTCCTTCTATTTTCCCTTCGTTCCTTCCTTCCTCTCTCTCTCTCTCTCTCTCTGTCCCTCCTTCTTTCTCTCTCTCTCCCTCCTTCTTTCTCTCTGCCCTTTCCTCCAGTTGTTGGAGCTGTTGGGCTGCCTGCCCCCGCTGGTCTTCCTGTTGATGTCCTGCGCCCTGGACTCCCTCCTCTACACCATTTTCAGCACCATCCGCAGCCACTCCTTCATCCAGTATTCCTTCCGCAGTGAGTGCCGACCTCTGACCCCGCCCCCCCCCTCCTTGGATGAATCCGCACCCTGGTCCGGAAGGGCAGCCGGTCCCCCCCACCCCCCTCCAACGCCCAGCCCTCATTCCTTGGGCAGAAGGGAAATGGAATTCACGCCCCAGGGAGGGGCGCTGTAGGGCGGCTCTCCGTTGTTGAAGGAAATCGGTGGAGAGCAGTGGGGAAGGGAGAAGAGTGGGGAGGGACCCGGGAGGTCATTTAGTCCAGCCCCAGGCCCAGGCAGGAAACCCTAGGCCATGTCAGAACAAAAGGATGTCCCGTTTCTTGGTGAAAGCTCCCAGTGATGGAGGGTGGGTGGGAGGGAGGGAGGGAAAAGAAAGGAATGAAAGAAGAAAGAAAAAAAGAAAGAAAAAGGAAGGAAGGAAGGAAGGATGGATGGATGGAAGGAAAGGAGGGAGGAAGGAGGAAGGAAGGGAAGGAAGGAAGGAAGGAAGGAAGGAAGGAAGGAAGGAAGGAAGGAAGGAAGGAAGGAAGGAAGGTTGGGAGGGACCTCAGAGATCTTCTAATCTAACCCCGAAGGAAGGAAGGAAGGAAGGAAGGAAGGAAGGAAGGAAGGAAGGAAGGAAGGAAGGAAGGAAAGCAGATTAACAGTGTTGGAAGGGAACTTGGAGGCCTTCTAGTCCAACCCACTAAGGGGACGGAAGGGACAAGAAAGGAAAGAAAGAAAGAAAGAAAGAAAGAAAGAAAGAAAGAAAGAAAGAAAGAAAGAAAGAAAGAAAGAAAGAAAGAAAGAAAGAAAAAGAAAGAATAGCAAAATAACAGAATTGGGAGGGACCTTAGAGGTCCTCTAGTCCAACCCCCCCTACTAGGCCATTCCTGACACGTGGCTGTCCACTCTCTTCTTGAAAGCCTCCAGGGTTGGAAAGGGCCAGGCTAGGCGCTGGGAGACCCGAGTTCAAATCCCACCCTCCCTAGAGAGCCCACTCTAGAGATGACACTCGGAGCCAGGCCGTGAAACCCTGGTTTAACCAAAGCTGGCTTAACCAAACCTCCCCCCCGGCCTTCCCTGCAGGCAGCCACCACTTGGAAGTCAAGGTTGGTGGGGAAACCATGATGGCCCGCCTTCTTCGGAGCACCATCGGCGCCTTAAACACCTCCTCGGAAATGGAGATGGAGACCAATAACCTGCGTAAGGGCGGGGGGGGGGGGCAAGGGGCAGTGAGGGGGTGTCACCTGGCCCCCAGATGGGTGGGAGGGGAAGCGGCTTCTGCTCAGCCAATCAGCTGTTGCGAGGGTGGGCTTATAGACCGCCCGCGTTTTGCTGCTAGACTTCCTCGGTGGCTGGAGGCCCTAGACAACGATGGTCCTCAACCGTGGCAGTTGGGAGACGGATGGATGGACTTCGATTTGCCAGAACTCCCCCCCCCGGCCCGCATGGGAGGACTCCGACTCCCAGAATTCCCCACCAACGTGGGTAGTTTCGATTCCCCAAATCCCCCAGCCAGTATGGTAAGCTACAACTCCCAGAATCACCCAGCCGGTATGGTAAACTACAACTCCCAGAACCCCCCAGCCAGTATGGTAAGCTACAACTCCCAGAATCCCCCAGCCAGCATGGGAGGACTTCAACTCCCAGAATCCCCCAGCCAGTATGGTAAACTATAACTCCCAGAATCACCCAGTCACTATGGTAAACTACAACTCCTAGAATCCCCCAGCCAATATGGTAAACTATAAGTCCCAGAATCACCCAGTCACTATGGTAAACTACAACTCCTAGAATCCCCCAGCCAATATGGTAAACTATAACTCCCAGAATCACCCAGTCACTATGGTAAACTACAACTCCCAGAATCCCCCATCCAATATGGTAAACTATAAGTCCCAGAATCACCCAGCCAGTAAGGTAAACTACGACTCCCAAAATCACCCAGCCAGCATGGAAGGACTTCAGCTCAGCTCCCAGAATCCCCTAGCCAGTAAGGTAAACTATAACTCCCAGAATCCCCCAGCCAGCCCAGTAGACTCCAACTAGGTTAGTTGGGGATTTCTGGGAATCGAAGTCCGCCCCCTCTTCGAACGGCCAAGATTGAGAAACAAACCATGTTGGGTGACCAGGATTGGCCGGTTCCAGGTGCCGCAGCACCCCGCCCTCCCCCAAAAGGAAACCAGCTTCCCATTGCCGTTTTCCAGAAGCGGGAAGCCGGGACCCCAGACCCCCCCCCCTTTGTGCTTTGTCGTATCCCCCCACCAGAGTGTTTGCCAGAACCGCGAGGGATGAGCCGGGACGAGTACGCGAAGACCGCCATCCCACTAGGCGCCCTGGTGATGCTGTGTTTCTTGCAAGTCTACGTTTTCCGTCTTCGGAGAGTCATCGCCGCCTTCTTCTTCCCCAAGGTGCGGGAAGCAAATTGATCCCATGTGGCCCTCCACACACCCCCAATCTTTGACCCCCCACCCGCCCCACAAAAGGGGAGGCCTGGAGCAGACAGGCGGAAATGATGGGATTCTGGGTGCGAAAAACGGGTGGCGGGAATGGAGGCTTGCAAAATTGCATCGGTTGGCGTCTTTAAGTTTTAAGAGGGGCGGACTTCCACTCCTATCATCCCCCCTCTTCTTCACCGTGGGTGGACTACAATTCCCAGACTCCCCATGCCAGCGTGGGTGGATTTCGACTCCCAGAATTGCCCCGCCCAGCGTGAACGGACTACAACTCCCCAAATCTCTGTGCAAGCATGGGTGGACGACAACTCCAGCATCCGCCAGCTAGCCTGGTGGAACTGCAGCTCCCCAAACACCCGGTCAGCCTGGAAGTCCCAGAATTTACCCCCAGCTACCATGGGTGGACTACAAGTCCAGAATTCCCCAGCCAGCACGGGTGGACTACAATTCCCAGGACTCTGCAGCCGGCACAGGTGGACTACAACTCCCAGAATCCCCCAGCCAGCAAGGGTGGACTAGAACTCCCAGAATTCCCCAGCTAGGTGGACTACAATTCCCCAAATCTCCCAGCCAGCATGGGTATACAGTAATCCCTCGTTTTCCGCGGCTTCGTTTTCCGCGGCTTCAGTGCTTCGCCGATTTGTAAAAAATACAGAAAGAAAAAAAATGCATTGGTAGGAGGCAAGCGCCCCCTAGTGGTTGCTTTAAGCATGTCCACCAATTCAAGTTTCCTAGCGAATCCTACTTCACGGATTTCCGGTTTTCGCGGAAGGTTGCGGTCCCCATTAACCGCGGAAAACGAGGGATTACTGTACTACAGTTCCCAGAACCCTTCCACCAGCACAGATGGACTAGAACTCCCAGAATCCCCCAGCCAACATTGCGCCTCTAGGTTTCAACTCCCAGAATCCCCCAGCCAAAGCAGGTGGACTAGAACTCCCAGAACCCCCCCCAACCAGCACGGACGGACTAGAACTCCCAGAGTCCCCCAGCCAGCAGGGGTGTACTAGAACTCCCAAAACACCCAGGGATTCGATCCGTGTTTTTCTCCCTTCCCGACAGCGCGAGAAGAAGCGGATTATCTACCTCTACAACGAAATGTTGCGCCAGCGCCTGGCTTTCGTGATCGTGCAACGCAAACGCATCATTTTGCGAGCTCGGAGGCACAAGAGAGTGGTGAGTAAACCCTGAGCAGGCCGGATCCTGCGAGGTAGGCCAGGTGGAGGAAGCCGACACGAGAAAAAAAATATCCATTTGTTTTTTTTAAAAAAGTGATTCCCTCCACAATTGTGGCCAAGGAAGGCCGTAAAATGGGGCAGAATTCACTTAACGACGATCTCCCTCGGCCACAGAAAGTTTGGGCTCAACCGCGGCGGTAAGTCGAGGACTACCAAGTAGATAGTCCTCCAACTTACGATGATTCATTCAGTGCCATTCGAAGTCACGACGGGGCTGGAAAAAAGTGCGTTTTTCACACTTACGACCGTTGTAGCATCCCCGGCGGTCACCTAACCCAAATTCAGACATTGAGCTCATGACTCGTATTTATGACGGTCGCAGCGCCCCGGCGAAGGACACCGGATTCGCTCAACAACTGAGCGGCTTGTTAAGCGATTCACTTTAACGGCGGTGGACAAGAAAGGTTGTAAAAACGGAACGCAACTTGACGAACGTCTCTCTTGGTTAGGGAAACTGTGGCCGTAAGTCAAGGACTTCCTGTACTCTGGCTCAACAGCCCCGATGGGCGCTGAGCCAGACCTGTTGACCTTCCGCCCAGCTATTTCCGGCTGACTTTCTGCTTCTGCAAATATTTTTGGCACGTGGAACTCGGCTTCCAGCACGGAGCGGCATTCGAACTCCCCACCCCGCCCTATTCGCTGGCAGGCGGGGTTGGTTTCCCCACCCCCCTTCCTTTCTCCTTCGGGGCACTCCACCCTCGGGGCAACCCCAACCCCAGGACGGATGGGTGTCTCTCTCCTTCGGTCCCCGCAGGGTTGGTTTTCGTGCCCACCCAAGCGCTTGGCATCCATACTCAATTCATGCCCAGTTTGACACACACACACCCATTGCTGATTCTCCCAGCCAGTCCGGTCCTTGGGTCACTTTCCAGACAACTTGACTCGTATTTACGACGCTGGCAGTGTCCCAGGGAAGCCAGTATCCCGACGAGTGAAGTCAATGGGGGAGCCAGATACAATTAACTGCCGTGATTCACTTAATAACCGCCGCAAGGAAGGCGGTGAAAACGGGCCCGAACTCCCTGGAGACCCATCTCGCTTAGCAACAGGCGCCATTGCGGTCGTAAAGCTGGAGCGACCCCCTGCCTTGTTTTCACAAAACGGAAAATCCTGAAATTGGATTTTGGGACGGCTTAAACCAGGAGTCAGCAACCTTAAGCCACAAAAGTCCTAACCGGAACACACACACACCGTTCAATTCTGGAGTCGACCAGAAGTCCAGTTCCTCCACCATAGAGTCTCCTCCTAGCACGGCGTCCTTTTTCCTCTACCTGTCCTACCCGAAAGCCCTATCAATTGCGGAGCTGACCGGGCGACAGGGAGCCGCAGCAGAGGGCTAAAAGAGCCACATGCGGCTCCAGATACGACTGGAAGTCCAGTTCCTCCATCATAAAGTCTCCTCCTAGCACGGCGTCCTTTTTCCTCTACCTGTCCTACCCGAAAGCCCCATCAATTGCGGAGCCGGCTGGCAAAAGGGAGCCGCAGCAGAGGGCTAAAAGAGCCACATGCGGCTCCGGAGCTGCAGGTTGCTAACCCTTGTCTTAAACAAATCACAGCTATTTTGTTTTGCAAAGTAGAACCTATTTGCTTTCGGGAGGCCTCCGATATCAAATATTTATTTTGGGAGGGGAGGGGGGGCATAAAATTATGGGGGGATTTCAACACACACACACACACACACACACACACACAATTTGTGCCTCCTTTTCAGAGAAAGCCGCTGGTGAACCAGATCGGACGCTGGTGCCCGTTCCTGAAGCGCTTCCTGATTCGCCGCTGCATTCTTTGCAACCGGCCCGAATCCCGGCATTCGTTGATGTGTTCGAATCCCGACTGCGAAACCGTTTACTGCCGCATTTGCTGGAAAGACCTCGGACAAATCTGTTTCGCCTGCAATCCAGACGATCTGGTTTCGGACGACGAGAGCAGCGACGGGGAAATGGGCTACGCCGATTAAATGGGGGGCATTTTTGGACTAAAAGACCTCCAAGGTCCCTTCCATCTCTGTTATTATTCTGTTATTATTCTGCTTGAGCAGGGGGTTGGACTAGATGACCTCCAAGGTCCCTTCCATCTCTGTTACGCTGTTAAGGTCTCAAAACAGCCACAATAAAATTAAAATTAAATTCCGAGAAAGGAATAGAGAGGAAGGGGAGAGAGGAAGGAAGGAATAGAGAAGAGGGGGAGAGGAGGAATAGAGGAGGGAGGGATGGAAAGAAGAAAGGAATAGAGAAGAGAAGGACGGAGGGAACAGAGAAGGGAAAGGAGGAAAAAGAGGGAAGAGAAAGGAAGGAAGGAAAGAAGGAAGACTAGAGAAGAGGGAGAGAGTGGGAAAGAAGAAAAGAAGGGAGAAGAGAGGGACAGAGGGAATAGAAAAGGGAAAGGAGGAAAAAACAGGGAAGGAAGGAAGACTAGAGAAGAAGGGGAGAGGGAAGGAAAAAAGAAAATAATTGAGAAGAGAGGGTGGGAGGGACTCAAGAAGGAAGGAAAAAGAGGGAAAGGAAGGGAGGAAGAATAGAGGGGGGGAAACAGGAGGGAAGGAATAGAGAAGGGAAAGAAGGAAAGAAAGAAAAAAAGAGGGAAAGAAAGGAATAGAGAAGAGAGAGTAAAAACAGAGAAGGAAGGAAAGAAGGAAGGAAGGAAGGAAGGAAGGAAGGGAAAAAAAGAGGAAGGCAGGCTCTGCTTTTCCCACATCCCTGGAGACCCCAGACCCTCCACAATCCCTCCGACTTTTACTAGGACCCCCTCCCTCTCCCCAATCTCCCCCCTACCCCAAATCCAGCCTTCCCACGGGGGGAGGAGAGAGGGGAGTCTCCCCCAACCAGCCAAGGGCGCAGCGCAGCCCCAGCGCCACCCTTCCCCTCCCCTTCCTCCCTTTCTCGTCCCGGAGCCCCCTCCCCAAGGTCGACCCCTCCCACCAGGGGAAGCCCCTTCCCCTCCCTCCCTCCTGACACACAAACACACACAGAGAGAGAGAGCGCTTCCAGCTGCTACCAGCGCCCGCGGACTTTGGCTCCTCGGATCGGGAAGGGGGCCGCACGGGGATCCGAGCCAACGCCGGGCGGAGACCGGGGAAGGGCGCCCGGCAGGAAGTTCCCCTTCTCGGGCGGGCCCTGCAGCTGCAGCGCCGCTGCGATGCGAGGCGGAGGCGGCAGGAGGAGGAAGAGGAGGAGGAGGAGGAGGAAGGAAGAGGCGGCCGGGTTGCAAAGGCTCAAGAGCCGCACGCTGCTGCTGCTGCGGCTCCGGACAGCGAATGAGCCGCAAAAGTGGTCCGGAGCGCATCCTTCCAGCTCAGACCGAGCCAAAGGCTCTTCGCCGGGGATCCCGGACGCCGGTTAGCCGAGCATGGCGCTTCGCAGGAAAGAAGGGGCGCTGGTGCTGATGCTGACGCTGCTCTGGGGGTGCCTGGAGGCAGGTGAGACGGGAGACCCCCCAGCCACCCCCCAGGGGATGGAAGGAGGAGGGGGATACCCCTGCCCTGACTGCAGATTGGGGAGCCTGCGCAAACAAGCCCGCCTTGCTGGGTTGAAGGGGAGGGGGTCTGGAAGGGGGCTGCGGGCCATCGGAGGCACGGAATAGGGTCTGGGGTCGTGGGCAAAGCCTTCCCCCGCCCCGTGATTTGCTGGGAGGCACGGAATAGGGTCGTGGCGTGTGTATGGGGGGGATGTCGGAGGCAAACAATCCCTCCCCAATGACAGCTCGCTTGGAAACACGGAATTGGGTCTGGGGGCGTCGGGAGCAAAGTTTCTTTCCCCCCCTCCTCCAGCCACAGAATTGGGTGGGGAGTGTCGGGGTTGGGGGCAAGGCTTCCCCCCCCCCGTGATTTGCTCGGAGACATGGAATATGGGAGGGGGGCATTGGGGTCGTGGGCAAAGTCCCCCCCCCATGACAGGAGGCAAGGAATAGGGTCTGGGGGCATCAGGGTCATAGCTTGCTCGGAGGCACGGAATAGGGTCTGGGGGCATCTGGGACAAAGTTCCCCCCACTATAAGCACGGAATAGGCTCTGGGGGCAACATCGGGGTCCGTGGGCACAGCCTTCGCCCCCTCAAGTCTAGCTGGTGGGCAGCGCAGCCCCGAAGATAGAAGGACAGGCAATGCCCCCCCCCCGCCATTGGGGGGGGGACGGGACGGTCGAAATATTTTAACCCAAACTCCGATGCCGTCCATCCGTGTGGGACTCCAACTCCCATCGTCCAAAGAAATGGCTCCTTTCTTTACATCTACTCTGTGCCAAACGGGCCTTCTTGCGTTTCTAGTCCTTAAGATTTGGCGAAAATCTCAGGAGTTGAATTCTAGCACCTAAATCAGTGGCATTTGATGAAAAACATACTGGCTGGGGGATTCTGGGAGCTGAAGTCCATCAATCTTAAACCGACTGAGGAATTCTGGGAGTTAAAGTTAACCAGCTGAGGAATTCTGGGAGTTGAAGTCCATCAATCTTAAACCGGCTGAGGAATTCTGGGAGTTGAAGTC